>RJWJ010020000.1:0-29591 GCA_004363605.1 Indri indri | reverse complement strand
CATAAGAAACGACAGTGATCTAGCACCTCTTACACTTTCCTGGATTAAAATTAAGCCCATTATCCAAAGTGAAGCACCACAAGAGCAGAAGAACGGGCTCCGCTTGTACTCACCATCAAACTGGTTCTAACTGATCAACACTAGGTTGATCACATGGCAGAAATACTCTCTAGGGATTAGGGGGATGGGGGGCAAATCAACAACTAAAGGACACGGGGAGCACTAAGGGGGGGGTGGGAAGGGCACGCCTTAAACCCGCACTTGGGTGAGGCAAAGGCATAAAGTGTAACTGTAGTGTTTGTACCCTCACAATACCCTGGAATAAAATAAAAAAAAAAAAAAAAAAAAAAAAGGCCATGTGACTAAGTGGTTTGGAAATGGGGTAGGAGGGAACAAAGTTGTTTCCAGACTGTGCCAAGTTCAGCACAGCCAACAAACCAGTTGTTCATGTTTGATCAAAATGTAAACTCTGCACTATTCGTAATGGATCTGGCACGGTTTAATAGGTACAGTTTTGAACGTCAGTCAACAGCAGAGCTCTCTAGCGATGGGATTGGCTTCGAGGCATTTCTTTGCCAAAGACCTCCTTTTTCCACAGTAACTCACACCACTCCAGGAGATATCACTTAAAATGGGCAACTTGTTATAGATGTTATTGTTCAATTCTTGTTCACCTCAGTTTTTTTCATCTATAAAATGGGGATAAAATTAGTATCTACCAGATAGGGTTGTGTGAGATGAAAAACAAAATGTATGTAAGAATGTAGTATGGTAATAAGTGCTCAATTTATCCATTCATTCATTCATTCATTCAACAAAGATGTAATTGATTACTTTTAATCTACAGGCTCTACACCAAGAGCGGGGAACATAGCGCTGGGCTGGAACCGACCGTCTCAGCCTTCCACACGCTTACAGCCCAGTGGAGGTGACAGAGGCCAGACAGTGAGTCGCCCAGTTCATCAGTAGTTACAGCTGTGACCAGGTTGCTGAAGGAGGAGTGCGTAGTGAGATGACAGAGGAACCTGAGCTAATCTGAAAGCCCGAGAGAGCTTTCTGGAGGTGCTGACAGATGATCTTTTCCAGCTTGTCTGTAAGTCTCTTAGAGATAATGCGATTTGCAATATATATGCCTGTAAACACCAAAAGAGTCTAAGGCATTCATTCCCTCTCCTGGACTGGTGAGTTGGTGGATGTCCCATGCAGTTGCATGACCTGAGATTGTACCAATCTTATTCTGCTCTTTTTTGAGCCAGGACCTACTTATTCTCAGAGAAATTGTGCACCCGCATGTACCACTGTCCATCAGCTGGACTCCTGGGCCTGTGGGTTCTCTCATTCATCATTTATTTAAAAACATTCCACTGTTTATTACTGGAGAGAAGATATTCCTTTAGGTTATCTATAATCCCCTCTCGTTGTACACTATCTTTTCCTAAGGCATAATGCAGTTGTGTATGTTAATATAATATTCTCTGGTAATAGCTTTGATCCCAAATCTTATTTTTTTAATCAAAGTTCATAACTAGAAGAAAACAGAGAAATGGATCTGCCTATCAGGCATCGTTCATTTGTTCATTCAGTCCATAGTGAGCCTGCTACGATGTGCCACATGCTCTTCGAAAGGCGCAGGGGAGCCTTCCTGCTTCCACGACAGCTCCAGGGAGAGGAGGCAGACAGTTCAGCATAAAATGAGACGATCTGACTTTGATAAGCACAGAGATGAGAGACGAGAGGGCAAAGTCATTATAGACGGGATGGTCAGGAGAGATCTGTCCAAGGAGGTGACATTGACTGAGAGGTGACACAAACAGCCCTGGGACAAACCAGGGAAAGAGCTGCCAGGTTCCAGGTGCACCCAGGGCTCCGGCCCCAGCAAGTGTCTCAGTGTTGCAGAAATAAAGCACGAGTTGTAGGATGAAGAGTGTTGACACTAATGACTGGGTGCTGGGACATGCCCTAGGCTGCACTCGAGGGCAGCGTCCCTGTGGGAAGCTAGCTATGCAGTGTGGCGGGGACAAAGAAGACGGTGTCTCTTTGGTTTCTTTTGGTAGAGGCTGTGCCTGAAAGGCAAGCTAATAACAGGCTGAAGATGGTGAGTGGTTGGCGACTGCTGGTTAGAACTTTATCCTGCCCACTCCCCTGCCAGCTGGGCCGTGCCACTCATTCATTTGTTTAGGGGACAAAGTGTATGCAAGTCTCTGATTGCATGGAGATGCAACAAAATTCACCTCATATTGAGTGAATGATCTCTCAGACTTTTTGCAAACAGTTCAGCTACTACCAACAGTTTTCAACGTGGTCTTTTTCTGTGGCTTTAAGAGAATATAGCAGGACTTGCTATCTTAAAAAAGAATGAACCACGAAATCCCAGACTACATCACTCTTTTATTTCCCAGCTTTTCCAGCAGCTACCTTTGCATATCCGACTGCATCGCAGCAAGAGCTTTAACAAGCAGTTCTGCAGTAACACATCTTCGAGCACTTACCCAAATTTGTTTTGGAGGCAGCCAAGGGAACCACCCTCTCTGCTGTCTAGGGCCCTGCAAAAATGCAAGGCCTGTGTGTTTACATGACAGGTTTTCACAACTGTATACTTGGAGGCGGAATTCTGTCTTTCTCAGTTCTCTGGTGCCATCTGGAGGTTCGATGTTAGATTCACACCCAATCATTTAAGTCTGCAAACAGGTCCAGCTGTGTGGCTCAAGTAGATAATTCATAGATTAAGACTCTTAATCTGCGTGCTTAACGATGACGTGAAGCCCCAGGTGAGAAACGATTTAGGTACTTTTGACCAGGTGTCCTTCCTAATGTGAAATCAAACAGCAGTGTCCACTGTGAGTTTAACCAGTTGTTTAAGGGGTGGGAAAGGGTGAGCTATGTGGACGGGCTGTGTACACGGAAAGGACCCGTCGGGCAGCTCTTCAGTGCTTCACTTCACTTACACTGCGTACACTCAAGGTTAAGTCCTGTTAGCCCACGTTCAAGTGTTAGGAGGACAATAGGAAAATATTCAGAGCCTCTTTATTTAAGGGCACCAGCTGTGCCACTTACAAACTGTAACCTTAAACAAGTTATGAAAACTCTGTGTTCTCCATTGTCTTCTTTATAAGATGGGTTTAATATTCTGTACCCTGTAGGGTTATTGTGAGAATTAAATGGCATAATGTATGTACAAGCACTTCCCACAGAGCCTCAAGTGCAGCTCAACGATACCTAAGATTCATTAGGTGGGGCCAGACCCTTTGGAGGATCTACCCAGCGCCCCATGAGTTAAGAGGTTGTCTAGCCTGGATGTCGAAGCAGGCTCTATTCCAATGAAAACAACGAGGCTCGTGTGGAGAGCACTTCCAGAAAGTGTTCAGTATTTCCTTGACCACAATCTCCACGCACAGGGTATCACCACGGCATGAGGTCAGGCTGGACGTAGGCAGATGGCTTTACCTCCAAAAGCAAATAGTCAGAGTCGGTATCTGCTGCTGGAAATCACGCCGGTGAGATTCTAGTAAGATTCAACAAGATCTAATCTCTCCCAAGGAGAATTATTTTTATGCTCTACAATCCAGTTGGGGACATTATACAAGCACATTCATAATTCAGGTTTATTATGGAGAATTCCATTTTAGATGCACAAGTAAAAATTTCTGGACACACATGGGGAGTGCAGTGCGGCTAAAATCACCAAATGTGGGTGGAATGGGAGAAGGGCCTGCAGTCCCCGGTATGTTGCCCGTTGGAGAGGTGATGAGAGAAGGTGGGATCCAAGAACATGCTGCGCTGGGCATTATTTTTTCTTAAATTCACATTAACACAAATTAACTTCTGAAACAAGGAAACATTCTTGTTACCTTAGTAATTGTTATTCTTGTAATGTCAGTAGTACCCTCTGATAATTATGCAGCATTTTATAGTTTCAAAGAATTTTCACATATAAGGACAACATCAGAGGGTTTTTAAAAATACCTATTAAGTGAGTTAATATAAGCCAAGCACCTTGGACAATACTTAGCACATAGTGCTATATAAATGTTTATTATTATATTATTATGAAAGGCAAAAGTCTCTATTTAACTGGGATCTAAAAAGAATTTCTTCATAGTCTTTTGTAGCCTATAGATGTGATTTCATTTTTTAATTTTTATTTTTAAAGTTTTTTTAGCCACCCTGCAATCACATCAGTCATGATGTGATTTTAAAACATGGCCAATATGAGGTTCTTTCTTCAATGAGGAAAATAAATTATTGCTTTGAGAAAATTAAGCTATTAATCAAGTCGTTTGTCCCATAGTTGAATCTTGATACACCGTGATATCACATTCTTAACATTAAAAATCGTGGTCCATAACTGATAAATTCAAGCTACTTAAGATATTGACTATTTTGCTGAAATATACTCCAAAATAAGCATAGATGAATTTGTGGAACCATCTAAACTAAATAAGGTGCAACACAAAATGGTTTTGTTTCTCTTCTGTCTTTGCTTTCAGACTTGATTAGTTGCATCTCTCTTTTCCATTGCTTACAGATGCTCTGGGCAAACCCAGAGCTTTTTGGTCGCTTTCAGATACTAAAGTGATATTTAAAAGCATGCTCTGGTCCAGATCACTGTGAACTTCACTCACTCACCCGACCCCATACTCCCTCCCTCGTGCTCCCCAAACCAGGCATCTGGCGGAGACTGGAACATGTGTCTGCTCTCTCACGTCCTCTCCCCCTCTCCTTTAGAGTCCACCTTGGGACAGAAGAGAAGGGTTTAGGGAAGAGGGGCAAAGACGTTTATATTTAGCTGGTGCTATTGGGATTCTCCTGCCGCGGATTTGCTCTTTGCAGGAGGCTGGCTATTTTGGGGGCACATGCGTGTCTTTAGGAGCCTTGTAGGTGGCTTCCCCATGCATGTTTTCTTCACTTGGAAGTCACTCCAGCTCAACGCCTCAGTAAGTCCCTCCTCAGCTCCCCAGCTCCTGCCCCAGACGGACACCCTGGGCCTTGCATTCCCTGGTCAGCCTCCTGCAGCCCTCTTTGGCCAGGTAGCATCAAACTAGCTCGAGCCCGGACCCTCGCGTGGTGTCCACCTGAAAGGTGGGAAAGCTGCCCACCTGCCACACCAGATACAGGGAGCAGAGGGTGGTCCCCACAGTCCTCTGCCACCCACCGTCTCCCTCCTCCTTTTTTCCTGCTCATGTGGACACAGAGGGCAGAGAGAAGTGAGTTCACTGCCCACACCAATGTCCGGCCAGGGATCGAGGTGCTCACTGCCCCCCGCTTGCACAGACATTATTGAACGTCCAAATCTTTGTAAGTGACCCTCAGAGCACTTCTGCTATTTCCTGGGCAGTGGCAGAGAATAGAAACCTTGGCTCCCACTCTGAAGGGCCCTTTTCCCTGGCTCCCGCCTGCACAGACTGAGAGCCGTGGTGAGCTGGCGGTAGCCAGGCAGCTCTTCTGTCGCTCAGCATAGCCTGGGCAGCTCTTTTTGGAATATGACAACGCTTCACACTTTCTGTTTTCAGCTCAAGGGTTTCATCTTAAAATTGTCAGAGGACAGAAAAAGTCCTATGCACATTTTGTCACACTGGTATCATGGGTGTTATAAAAACTTTTTAAAGCTCTTCCTTTGTCTCAAAAACCTTTTCTTTTGGCAGCCAGTGTGGTTTAACAGGGAAAAGCAGAATCTTGTCCTTGCTGCCAATTTCTTGGTGCTATTTCCTAAAAATACATATTCTCTGTAAGCATGATTTGATTATACTTAAAATTTTTACAATTTCTGTGAACACTGAATCAAGGTCAAGGGCTCTATTTTTGGTAAATTACAACTTATACTTGGATTGGCATTCAAGTACAAGTTGTATTTGAGTAGTATGGCTATCTTCACTACATATCTACTTTTTATAGTTTAAAATAGAATTTACAAAATACTCTGCTTTGACAAACAGAAAACAAGCCATCAAGAACTTGTCCTGCATGCACCGCAGACTTGCCACCGCAGACTTGCCCAATCGAGTGCCAGCGACCTGTCGGGGATCGCACTGCAACACACAATAGCTGCTAGAACATACACGTAATGTCAAAGCATAATCTTCCCAAAAGTTATACACATAACTTTCATACAAATATAAAGTGAACATGTGTCAAAGAGCCATTTGACTCATTAATAGGAAACCAGCAGCAGTCACAGGATGATTGAAAGAAAAATTGGAGGAAGAGGGATGATACAGGCCATTAGGAGGAAATACTGAAATAAACTTGCTAAGTGAGAGGTATAACTAGTTAATGTTTTGCGTCTCTATTGGACAAACAACTACAAATTAACATGCACCTTCACAGAGCCTTGGCCTAAATCACTAGGTGACAGTAAATCAAACAAAAGTCCATCTTCTAGAAAATGAAATCATCCCTGTGCAGGACAGGTGGGCAATGACCCCGAGTAAGACATCCAAAGGACAAGCCACCCCCTTTGCTTCATTTCCACTCGTTGGAGAATTCTTTAATAACAGTATTTGTTTTAATACATTGTATGCTGTCCTTACCATGTGGTGTCCAATAGTATAATCTGACTAAAAATTGCAGCAATTAATTTGTTATTTTCCCAGGTACAATATTTATCACTGATTTTGTGGCTAATGCTACAAGCTTCTAGTTAGTGGTATAACTTGTAGTACTTCTAGCTGTGAGGAGTGTAATTTTAAAAGGTGGTAGTTTCCTCCTCTTTCTTCTTTTGTTTTAATACACTTTTTTATTTTGGAGTAGATTTAGATTCAGAAAAATTAGGGAAATGGTACAGAGAGTTCTTATATACTCCCCACACTGCTCTGTTAGTAAAATCCTACATTAACATAGTACATTTGTCACAACTAATGAATTGATACATTATTGATTGATACAGTATTGATACATTATTATTAACTAAAGTCCACATTGTATTTAGATTTCCTTAGTTTTTTGCCCAGTGTCCCTTTTCTCTCCCGAGATCCCGGCCAGGGTACCGAATTGTATGTAGTTGTCCTGTCTCCTTAGAATCCGCTCAGCTGTGAGAGTCTCAGACTTTCCTCGGTTTTGATGACCTTGACACTTTTGATGGGTAGCGGTCAGGTATTCTGTAGACTATTCATCAATTGTGATTCGTTTAATATTTTTCTCATGATTAGACTGGAATTACGGGGTTGGGGGTAAGATCAGAGGTCACCGGCCATTCTTCCCACATCATACCAAGGGTGCACACCATCAACATGACTGGTCATTGTTGACGTTCACCTTGACCCCCCAACCGAGACAGAGCTTGTCAGGGTTCTCTGCTGTGAAGTTCCCTTTTCCCTCACTTTCCGTACTGTAGTCTTGGGAAGGAAGTCACTATGTGCAGCCCACAGTTAAGGAGGGGGTGTTATGCTCACTTTTCTCGAATGCAAGTATCTGTATCAGTCAGGGTTCTCCCGAGAAGCAGAACTAATAGCATGTGTGTATGTGCGCAGAGAAAGACATTTACGACAAGGAATTGGCTCACGGGATTCTGAAGGCTGGGAAGGCAAGCTCTGCAGGGCAGGTCAGCAGGCTGGGGGCCCAGGAGAGCTGACGGTGCAGGTGCAGCCCAAAGGCAGCCTCCTAGGGAGCTCCTTCTGCTTAAGGAGGCCAGCATCTTTGCTCTGTTCCGGCTTCAGCTGATTAGATGAGACCCACCCACATTATGGAGGACAATCTGCTCTACTCACAGTCCCCTGATTTAAATGTTAATCTCATCCAAAACACCCTCCTAGCTGACATGTAAAATTAACCGTCACAGGACCTACATAAGTTATTTGGAATTTTTATGCACTGTAGATTTGGCTATTCTCTATTTATTATTTATGCAGTCATTTATATCAGTGTAGACTCGTGTCTATGTATTTCATATGGTGGCCACTGTGTTTATTTTGTTGCTAGATTGTTCCACCTTTGGCCATTGGAGCTTCCTGTTGGTTCCTATGTCTCTTGACGTATACTTACCCATGTGGGGTTTTTTGAGCACTTTTTTATTTCTGGCACTCAAGATGCTGCAAGATCATCTTATCTATTTCCTCCTCCAGCCCTACCACCACCCGCTGTTCCAAGGAGCCCTGCCCCGTGTGCTGGAGAGCGTGTTAGAAACCAGGCTATGAGTGCGAGGTGTGCCTGTCGCTACTTGGGCATTGTACATTGCTTCTAGTTCTTCTCAGCTGACAAAACAAAGAGATATACACATGCGTGCTAATTCATGAATGTACACATCTCTCTCAATATTTATATAATATTATATATTAATCTGAATATGAGTTCATTCTGATGTCTCCAACGCTCATCAATTGCCGGTGGACCATTCCTGCCTCTTCCCCTTGCTGGTCTGTGACCCCCCGTCCAGCAGGGAGAAACCCGGCTCCCACCCTCCGTCATACTCTGCTACATCTTCACTTTTTACTCTAAAATACATCAATTTTATGCAAAAATATTATGCTCATTCTAGAGAAACTCATTTGGCTCACCAAAAAGATGCCACACTTTATTTTGAGAATTTCACGAACCCTTGAAAGATTTCATAGCGCTGTTTGGAAAAACCTCATGACAGAACTCAGTGGGACTAGTGGACGAACGAGCGATGGTACCAATGAAGTCCAGTTCTCGGGTGTTCGTTGTTCTTTCTTCTCCTTCTGTGTGTGGAATCGTCAGTCTCGCGTCTTCACTCCTTCTGGCGTATACAGATTCACCTCCTCTGTCTTCACAGGAGTCCTATTGATTACTTACGTCTACGTCTACTGCATTTCCTGAATTGTAGTATTTTCATTAAATTTTTAATCACTACATTCTTCAATAAGTCACTTTTGATACAATTTGTTGTAAATTGGCCTTATAATACATCACAATAATTTTATGGTTTTAAAATCAACTTTATCAAGGCACCATTTACATATGATAAAATGCATTCACTTTAAGAGTGTAATCAGTTTTGACAAGTGTACACTTTCATGTAACCACCACCATAAGCAAGATACAGAATGATTCCTTCATCCCACGAAGTTCCCAGGGTCGTGGCCTCTTTACAATCAAGCCCTCCCAAGCCCTGATCACTGTCAGCATAGATTAGTTTTGATACAGTAATTCAAGAATGCAAATCACAAATGACATGGGAAACTTGGGGCCTGTAGCTGACTGAGAGCTGATACAAACTTACCAGTGTAGTTCTTGGAGCACGTATTGGACCATTACGATATAATCATTGAGTTTGCAATGGAATCTTAAAATCATAGTTAACATTACATCTCACATTTATGAAACATATGTGAATATGATTGTTTCATCATGTTTATCTCTAAAAATGCCAAACCACACATGGATCACTTGACATATCATGAACAATTTGTATACTGCATTTTGAAAAATGTAACTCTAGGAGGCCATTGGCTTTGAGAAATCAATGGCATCGACTCCTCTAATGAAATATTTGATGATGCCCAGGCTGGGGGGAGGCAGCACAGGTACACATACGTCTTTTTCTGCAGAGAAGCCGTAACGCTCATCACAAAGATGCTAAGGTGGTTTGAGAATTGAGCAGGTTTTAGTCTAGCACAATTAATCTCAAACTTCGGTGTGGTTAATATCCTCTCTTCTAGGCATATGCGTGGACTTTGTCCCTAGAGGGTGTGACTCAGTAGGTGACAAGGCCCAAGGATCGATTCTAAACAAACACCCCAGGTGGTTCTGATGCGAGTGACCCACTGACCTCACGCTGGGAAATGCTACCACAGATCGTTGTCAAGACCTCTCTGTCTGAAAAATCTGATTTCACGAAATTCAGCCACAATTGGATGTACTTTATCTGATGTAAGATGACAGAGGTTCTGACCGCTGTTTCCTTCATCTGATGTGACATTGAGCTCGCTAACCTTTAAAGTCCTTTTCCATTTTAAGAATCTATTCGTTCCCTGTTGCACAGCTTGTGAGCACTCCTTACCCAGGACCACTGGTGAGCCTGGAAAGAAACGAGTTGACACATGGAGACACTGCTGTCCTCCCCAGGAACAATCTGTCGCTCCGCAGCGCCAGAACAAGAGGGACAAGAGAGCAAGAAACGGGAGAGGGATTTGCTTTTCAGGACAGCAATGACGGCAGAGGATTCTCTTTCGGACATCCCAGGACCCAGGTGGAAGCTGAGGGCACAACGGGACGATGGGCTGCTGCCCACTACTGCTGCGCGAGAGAGTCCAGCTCTGAGCCCGTGAAGTTATGGCAGCTTCCAGAAATGCACGTTCAGAGACAGTGTCCGCGTGCTGTCAGGAGGAGGCTGTCCCACACAAAAGCAGTTCGCATCACACTCTGAGCGCTGGAAATGGCCCACAAAGAATATGCCACAAATAATGACAGGGGCTGTCCAGCAAGGGTGCCCTTCAAGAAAAGCCAAGACAGTTGGGAAATGCGGTATTATGGAGGTTTACTGTTTACTGCATAAGAAGTATGAACTGATCTAAGATGAGCTGTCTTCTAGAAAACACCCACAGTGAGCCGAAAGGATCAAGGACATTCAACACTTCCCCACAGTGGTGTCCTCAGGATGTTCCATTTTAAAAATACTCCTTGCAGTCAGCATGCTTTTTGAACAAAGCACATTGAATTTAAATTTAAAGTTAACAAAATAATGACGAAGGATATTCTGGACAATAACAATCCATGCTCTGAAATTACGTTACTTTTGTTCGTTCTTTTATATCGAATTATTTTTTCCACTTCAATTTTTTAAAAAAATCACCAAGTAATGCATGCACATAATTTAAAAAGTCAAATACTTACACCTGTAATCCCTTTGGGAGGCAAAGGCGGGAGGATCATTTGAGGCCAGGAGTTCAAGACCAGCCTGAGCAACATAGCGAGACCTGATCTCTACCAAAAAAAAAGAAAAATCAGCCGGGTGTAGTGGCTCATGCCTGTAGTCCCAGCTACCCGGGAGGCTGAGGCAGGAGGATCACTCAAGCCCACGAGTTTGAGGTTGCTGTGAGCTATGATCATGTTGCAACAAAGCAAGACCCTGTCTAAAAAAAAAAGAAAAAAAGTCAAATAGTATCACAAGGCTTACAAACAATAAAGGACTGCAATCCCTTGGCCTCCTTTTTGCTACTCCCCAGGACAGTTAACACAAAGAAAAATTTTCTTTCTGCAGCCATGGGGTTAGGGGTGGAGGCTCCTGAGTAGGTCTGAGTTGGTTCACGTGCCCATTCCTGAGCAGATCGCTGCAGTCGGGTGGGTAGTCACAGCAGTGGGCTTACACCAGTCAGAGTCCACCCTGCACCTGGAGGAAGGCCAGTCTCCGTCACCTCTCACAGCTGCTGTTCAATGATGGCCGTGGTGGAAGGGACACTGCACAGACAGGACAGACCCCTGTGCTCCCGGCCACACTGTCCCCAGCCCCCTTTGCTGGGAGCAGTGGTAGACCGAGTAGTAGCCTCCAAAGATATCCAGGTCCTAATCCCTGGAACCTGTGAATGTTATCTTGTATGGCAAAGCGACTTCACAGGTGTGATTAAAAATCTTGAGATGGGGAGATTACTCTGGATTATCAAGGCATCCTTATAAGGGATGCAGAGGGAGATTTGACACCAAAGAGTAAGTCGATGTGGAGTTTGAAGCAAGAGGCTGCATTGCTGCCTTTGGAGATGGAGGAAGGGGCCACAAGGCAGGGAATGCCAGGAGTGCGGCTCTCGAGCCTGGAAAAGATCAGAGAAAGGCCCTCTCTGGAGTCGTGGGATGAATCAGTATCTTGCATGGAGCCTTGTGCAAGCTGGGATCACCTCTAAATGGCTGTGAATGCAACATGTCCTGCCGCATTTCAGTTAAGAAGGTATGTTTCTATTTCTCAGAAATCATTGATTTCTAAGCTGTTCCTCTGAGTTGGCTTTTAGTCCTAGATGTTTGTAGATGATATTAAGAGTGACTGCAGAACCGAATGTAGCCACGAGATGGAGACTTTATCCTAGTCTTGGAAAGCACACCAGCTCCTAGAATTTCTGCGCTTAAAATTTCAGAATGAAATACCTCAATTAATTTCTAGTCTTGCCTCTGACCTCATGTACAAGATAGAAAACCTGAGTTCCAGAGAGGTCACAAGATTAGTTTTCAAAGAAATCAAACCAAGAAGCTTAATTCCCATTCTGGCGTTATTCAGAAAGTATCACTTTTGTTTCATGTCTTCTTTGATATATTATTTCTCTTGCATTCTGTGAACACATTTTTTAATGTAAATTTTTTTTTGTCTTCTCTTGCCTTCCATCTCCTCGCATTGTTATATAACATATCGTGCAGAGAACTTACTTAAAATCATTTCGTGGTGCTACCTGCATTGGGCTATGCCTTGCTATCCTCACGAGAGAAGGAGAAAACTCAATTTAAACAAATAACATCCATCTGTAGCTACCACTGAATGCTGAGCTGCCTGCTTGGGGTATTTGGATGAATAGGACATGGTCTCCGTCTTCAAGGAGGTCTGAGTTACAGGGAGGAGGCCAAGAAGCAAATGAGATGGTTTCTGTAAGGGAAATGCACTGCTCTTTCCACCAGCAGGGAAGAGGCGGATGTCACATGCAACTAGAGGCCTGGTTGATTCATGGGGAAAACATCACATTTGGAATAGACCATGAAGGACAGGTGAAATATTACAAGCCAGAAATAGGGTGGAAAACATTTGGAGGATCACCAGGACTCCGAGAGAGTCACCCTTGATTTGCCAATTTACTGAACAGCTGAAAGACTTGGGTAGTTACTGTGCTAGGACGCCGGAGCCCTACATCTGACCAATCCCTGGGAATACTTGGAGTCTCTGTTTACTACCTGGCTTCCCCCCGTATCACAGAGAAGTGAAAGAACAGCCGGGAACCTTGCTGGAGGAAGGCAGGTGCAGAAAGCTTGGTTACCTTCTTTTGCAATGAGGGAAATTCATTTGCAGACTAAACTCTGCTAGAAAACATTTGAGAGCATTACAGCTGAGCTAAGAAAAAGCTCTGAAGAAGTCTTTCCAGTTGTCCCAAGACTTTCTTCAAATCATTGCTTCTAGAATCAGATTGTTAGAGAAACATTGGTCTGTGCAGATTCAGACTACACTGAGCTGAGGAATTCAAGTAGCCCGTACTCCCACACCGCCGGGACTGGCGGCGAGGGCAGGTCGGGCGTGTTCCGGGTGTTCCGGTGTTAGAGCACGCTGGAGCGAGGGCGAGGACTAACAAGTGTGGTGTGTTTCCAGGCAGACAGGAGCCGGGACTGCCCGGCTAGAGCAGGGCCAGGTGAAGCGTATAACCAAAAGTAGGGCCAGACTCATTCAGGAGTTAAGACTGGATTTGGAGAAATTCAAACCGGGGTAGTTTCTTGTGGGACGAAGGTGGCCCCACCATTCAGTCTCTTTAACAAGGCATCTCAACACCTGCTGGACATCTCCCTGGACAGCGTAGGGGTAAAGGGCTGAGAAGTGGGGCCAGCATGCAGGAAGAGAGAGGAACATCCCTTTTCCTTCTGGTCTCGAAGGTCATGTCTTCAGGATGGGATCCCCTAAAAGCTGCCATTATGGTCTCCAGGTCTTCCTCTTGGCCACCACTGCTACTGCTCAGGGCAAGGTCTGGGATCAGCTGATTATCACAGGGGAAGATCTTTCCCAATCACGGATTGTAGATGTGGAGGGGGAAATTCTCGCTTCAATGTTCTGAGACAAATCTCTCCAGGCCCAAGATGGCAGGAGTCATGTTCTTAGTGTGGCTTTGTTCATTCACTTATCACCGCTGGGTCTCTGAGTCTCAGAGTAAAATGAGGCTGTGCACACACACATGCACACACACACACACACACACACACACTTTAGAATCACATCATTTCATCACTGGTACCCTGGAGTCTTTGCTGCCTACCTGTACAATGAGACATCAGTCATCCACTACAGAATGAGAAAACAGAGGCTGCAGATACTTGACTGATATGTTCAAAAGCTGAATGGCATCAAGATGGGCAATTTTTCCAAGTCTAAGGCAGAAAGAGCTGAGATTTCCTGCCTGTGGATATCAGGAGCTGGGGGAGAATAGAGAAGGAAGGGACAAGAGAGACAAGAGAAAACAAGAACCAAAGATGCTAGCGTGAAGGAGCAGGCATCACGAGTCACCATGATCTTAGAGTCCACTTGTCTTTCTTTTTGCCAAAAAGGGGAAACCAAAATGGCAAGCAGATACCACTGTCTTTAAATTGTGCACAAATCGTAACCTTTGTCTGTGCTGTGAGAATTTTCTCAAGCCTCCATCCAACCCACATCATGGGGATATGTCCCACTCTGTGGTCCAGGACACATGACAGTTGCACCAGAAACTCAAGCTGGGGCCCTGAACTAGGACCACACAATGGTGAGGTCTTGGAGGAGAGCCTGTCCATCAGGGTGGGAACTGGGGGACATGTGGTATTGAGGGGAAAACCCTTCTACATGCCCTGCTGGACATGTTCCACATAACTGTAAATTTCATATCCATAGCAGGACAAGATGTAACCACCCTGCCCACCTGATAAGGTTGTTATGAGGTTCATATGTGCTATATATGTGGTGGTCTAGTTGTATTGTATGCATGTGCATTTTCTCCAGACTGCTAAGTCCTCTGAGACTTAGGAGCTGGAAGAGACAGGAAGGTAGAGAGAGGGAGGCTAACAGTCTATCTGTCCACTCTCGTTTCTTTGCCTTCCAGCTTCAACACATTCTCTCTCTCTGTCTCTCAGGTGACCCAGGGGCTGCACCATTTGCATTCTAACTGGCATGGCACGAGAGTGTTGCTTGTTCCGCATCTTCCCCATCATTTGCTGTTGGTTCTCCACCCCTCCCCCATTCTAAAGGTGTGTAGTGCTATCTCAGTGTTGTTTTGAGTTGACTTTAACTAATGGCTAATAATATTGGAAATCTTTTCATGTACTCGTTGCCACCCACAGACCTCCTCTGGTGAAATATCTGTTCACAACATTGGCCCATGTGGATTGGGTTGTTCATTTTCTTATTGTTGATTCTCAAAAGTTTCCTATATATGCTAGATAGAAGTTCTTTGTCACATATGTGTTTTGCAGATATTTTCTCCCAGACTTTGTCTCATCTATTCATTTTACTGATGTCCTTCAAAAGCAGACATTTTTAATTTCGAAGTCCATTTTATCAATTTTTTAAATTTTATGGATCATGCTTTTGGTGTTATATTTAAGATATCTTTGCCTAACCCAACATCACAAAGGTTTTCTGTTTTCTTCTAACAGTTTTAAAGTTTTTTGTTTTATGTTAGGTCTATGATCTATTTTGAATAAATTTTTTTATAGTACAAGGTGTAGCTCAAGGTTCATCTTTTGGTATGTGGGTGTCCAATTTTTCTAGCACCATATGCTAAAAAATTGTCCTTTTTTCATTAAACATTCTTTACACCTTTGTTGAAAATCAATCGACTATGTACAACTTCTGGACTCTGTATTCAATTCCATTGATCTATGTGTCTTTCATTTCTTTAACACCTCGTTGTCTTGGTTGGTGAAACTTTATAGTAAATCTTGAAACTGTATAATGTGAATCCTCTGGATTCATCTTTTATTTTCAAAGTTATTTTGTCTATTCTTTTTCCTTTGCCTTCTCATGTAAATTTTAAGATCAGCTTCTTGATTTCTATAAGAAAATCATATAGGATTTTGATTGAGATTGGGTTGAATACATGAATTAGTATACGAATTACCACTTCAACAATATCGAGTCTTCACTCCATGAACATAGTTTATCTCCACATTTATCTGGTTTCTTTGATTCTTTTCAATAGTGTTTCATAGTTTTCTATCATTTGCTATGGAGACTATTAATATAGCATGACTGAATGATTTCAAATAGATGTCCAGCAATCCAGGTGCAGAAGGAGTTTGTGCATGTGTTAGGGTTAATTTCGAGTTACAGTTTTGTAGGACAGATGTCCAGAAAGGCAGAGTGCCAGCTGATCAAGGATGCTTGTAAAAGGTGAATTTAAGAGATCAGTCATGGGGTCCAGCTTAAGCAGGAAAGGTAATGAGGACAGAAATAGGCAGATATCTAGAAAAGTTAAGAGCCAGAATGTGTCATTGTGGTAACAGGTCATACACTAAGTCAACAATAGTGGGATATTACTCGTAAGTGGAGAGCACTGATGTGATGAAAGGACTAAGTGAGGCCTTGGGAGCAAATGGCTGCTGTGGGACGGCTGTGAATGTCAGTGAGTTCCACGTATGCCCAGTTCTAATGACTTCTGACACCAACTACCCAGAATTGGGCCCAACTTTATAAGCTAAGGCACAGTCCTCCACAAGGCTACACAAACCACAGACACCAGCCATACCTTCAGGGGTTCACAGGCCACTCTTATTTATGACAGCTGGCTACCAATTTGGGGGTTCCAATGACCCTCTGAGGTTCAATAATACATGAGAAGGACTCACAGAACTCAGGAAAGTGCTATAATATGGCTGCAGTTTCACTATAGCAAGAGGATACAACAGAACCAGGCGAAGGGAGAAAGACACAGACAGGATGAGATCTGAGAGCCTCCAAAACAAAGTTTCTGTTGTCCTGTCCCCATGGAGTCAGGATATATCACCCTGCTGGCATATCAGTAGGTGGCATTATGCAGAATATTGCCAACCAGGGAAGCTCAACTGAGCTCTGGTGTCCAGAGTTTTTACTGCAGTTTCACTACTCAGGCATGACTGATGGAGTCATTGCCATGTGTTTGCATTCAATCTCCAGCCCCCCTGCTCCTTGGAGATCGAGCTGATATCACCAGGCTCAAAGCCCCACTCTCTAATCACAGGGTTGGTCTTTCTGGCAGGACCAGCCCCGGTCCTGAGGTCCTGAGTCATCCCCTTAGCTAAACTATCCCGTGTGGTCCCAGGTGCTCACCACGAATAATAAAGACAGTTCTACCCCTCAGGGAAATCCAAAGTTTTAGATGCCACCTCCCAGGAAATGAAGCTACACATCAGTTAGAATAACAAGGATGGGGACCAGAGTTGGCTGTGGGAGGTGCCAGTTTTCAATTATATCACAGTTATAAGGGTAAGTGTGCATCATGAAGTCAGAGAGTGTGACCAACAAAGGGCCCAGAGCAGGGGCGGGGAATGGGCGCTGACACAGGTGAAGTCCGGAAGTGTGAGAGGACAGTGGAGGAGAATCCCGTCCTCTGGCTCCAGGGATTGGGATCACATTCTGTGTTCCTGTGCAACCCCCTGGCCTTTACATCCCATTCAGGGTCCCCTGCTTTTCCTTTAACATTCACATTAAAACACGCCTTTGGGTCTACTCAGCCCAGATGGGGAAGTTCTTTGTTCTATTCCTGTGGTGTAGAGCTGAAGACAATAGGCAGAACCTTTCTCCACCTGCATTTTGTCCTGGGCTAGGTCAAAGAAGGGCATCACCTCTGTCCTCATCTTATCAGACAAAAGCCAGGAGGAGTTCATTGAGTTGCCCTTTATGACAACTCCCCCTTAGAACTCCAAACCACAGAATGAAGGAGCACCTGGGAGACCTCGTTGCGAAGGGCCGATGCTCTGTCGCAATGGCATGGTCTTCGATTCTCATGCAGACAAATCCCCAGCCAACCTGTGTGACGGCACTCTCGATACGCCTGAGCTGGAGACAAGTCTCCCATGACACAGAGACGAAGGGGGTTTTCATGGAAAATTGGCTGTGGCCTGAAGATCCCATGGATGTTCGCTGGGGAGTCAGAATTCTAATATGGATTTATAAGAGCTCTGTTATGAAAGAAGCTTGGTTTGTGTTGACACTTTATGTTCATTTGAAAGGGGTTTCTCATTATCCCTGTTCACCAGGAGCGAATGATCTCACTGAAACGAGTCAGTGCTATAATTCACGGCCTGTTTCTCTGCGCTCTGAGCAGCAGACACTGAGGGCTAGCGTGGGAGACACTTGGCTAGACGCCCACTCGTCTATCTGCATCAGGGCTGGCAGATGGCGTAATCACATTTGCTTCATTTTCCATACAGTTTATAGAAAGCTCGTTAGGCAGCAGGAAAGAACAGAGGTCAGGATAGGTGAGATTACGCGGAAAGGCTAGCCTGGCCACTGGGATGAGACAAAGTCAGAAAGTTCTGCTTCAAGGATTTAGGAAAAGGGGTGAAACAAGGCTGTCATCCTCTCAGGGACTGTCATTCCTCAGAGCCAGTGTTCTTCAAGAGATTTTTATTACAAAACTGAGATGGATCATCAATCATAGCAGTGAAGACTGAGTAAATACGTTATCATTATACTCTGTATATTATGCACCGTGGCTCCGGCCTGTGGGAGACAGCACTGAATTCGGCTGAAGTTCAGCACCATCGAGGTTGATGTCTGGCTCACGTTGAGTCCAGTGATGCCCCAGGGAGGCTCTCCTGCAGGTAGCGACGAGAAACTCAGCTCACTTCTGTCCTGTGGTTCCACCATCCCAACCCAAAACTCCCATGGTTACTTCCAAGGGGGACAAGACATGGGGAGGGTTAGACCAGCTCTTGACTGTCTCGGCCTGTACAGAACACATTTCGTTGGGCTAACATAGCATTGAAACTAGTTACAGGACCTGGCCGAATTGCGAAGGTGCTGGGAAGTCCAACGTTCCTGTGTGTCCAGGAAGAAGAGGACAGCCAGGTGTGGGTGAACCCAGCTGACCCTTCCTGGTTGCCTCGTAAGTGTCCTTATCATCTGGGGCATATTGGAGCCACACTTGTACGGTTCACAGACGTCAACAGCATGCAGGAGCTGCCCGGTAAACGCTGGCTTTTGCCATTATGACTTATTCCATGTCATTAGAGTGAACATGTACTTTGTACAAAATAAATACCATAAATATAAAAAGGGAAATGATATCTGAAAAGGCCGCTTAAAGATTTTTTTGCTTGTTTGTTTATTGGAGTTTTTTGCTGCCCTTGACACTACTGTATGTATTTTTAAAATAACCTTTTATTTTAGAATAGTTTTAGATTACATAAAAAATGTGAAGATAACACAAAGACTTCATAGAAACCCCACACCCAGTTTTTCCTATTATTAATATTTTACATTATTGTAGTGCATTTGTCACAACTAATGAACCAATATTGACACATTATTAAAGTCCATACTTTATTCAGATTTCCTTAGTTTTTGCCTAATGTCCTTTTTCTGTTTGAAGATCCCACATCATTTCTCTTTAGACTCCCCTTGGCTGTGACAGTTTCTCAGATGTTCCTTGTCTTTGATGACCTTGACAGGTCTGAGGAGCAGTGGCCAGGTGTATTGCAGAATGCCCCTCCATTGGCATTTGCCTGGTGTTTTTCTTATGACGAGACCTGGGTTATGAGTCTGGGCTGGAGGGCTGCAGAAGCCGCGTGTTATTGTCATCACACCAAGGGTGCTGCTGGGGCCAAGGGAAGGCTCTCCTTGGACCCCCGAAGGTTTGCTGAAAATCACTGGCAAGAGGGGATTAACAGGAGAAAGAGCAGGTAAATGTATTACTGATGTGCACACAGGCGTCCTTAGAATGAGGACCCAAGGATGCAGGGGGAATTGTCCGTTTTTATGCTTAGCTTCACTGAAGCATGAACAGCTGTGTAGAAGTAAAATGGACAAGAAGGGTATGATCCAATGCTAGTAGACTGAGTGGGGAAAGCCAGCAAGGCCTGTCTAGATTCTTCGTGGCCTTCTGAGCAGCATCCTTCCTCTGGGTGTGGGCAGGGCCTCTCTGGAATAGGGGTCAATGACCCACAGTCAAACAAGTGGGTCAGATCATCTCTTTATGGCCAGGTTTACACAGAAAGGCGAAGGGAAAATCAGAGTCATATTTTTAGGTTTTGTGGCTGGCTTTGGGAGAAGGGGTTCTGCTTTCTGTGACCTGCTTTGGGGAGGAGGGATTCTAGATTTCATGTCCAGCTCGGGGGACAATGGGACTAGAGAGACAGGCAGGGGAAGGTCAGAGAAAAACTTTTGCTTCTGAGGCTTTCAGTCGGAGATGCTGTTTTGTGAGTCCCAACCGTGCATGCTGCCAACACGATTCACCACCGCTGATGTTAATTTTGACCACTTGGCTGAGGTCGTGTTTGTGAGATTTCTCCACTATAGAGCTATTCTCCACCCCCCTCATTTTTTATACTATACTTTTTGGAAGGAAGAAATTTTTGTACAGCCCACATTTAAAGAATGGGGGAGTTATTGTCCACTTCTTTGAGGACAAAATAACTGCATAAATTATTTGGAATTCCGCACTGAAAGTTTGTGTATTCTCCTCCATTTATTTCTCTATCCAGCCACCGATGGTCATGTGTCACTTAACGATGGGGATGGGCTCTGAGAACGCATCGTCAGGTGATTTAACACCATGGCGTGAACTTACACAAACCTAGACGGTGTGGCCTACGACGCCTGGGCTAGACGGTGCAGCCTGTGGCTCCACAGCTGCTGTTACGGCGCGTTACTGTACTGAGTACTCCAGGCAACTGTAGCACACTGGTGAGTGCTTGTGTGTCTAGACACATCCCAACATAGACAAGGCACAGTAAAATATGGAATCATAATCTCATGGGACCACCATCATATACGCAGTCTATTGTTGACTTAAACGTCATCATGAGGCACAGGACCATGTATATATCAGTACGGATTCATAGATATTTATTTTTTACTTTGGGTTTTATTCCAATGCTGCCTTTTTCTTGTTGCTCAAATTATTCCAGCCTAGGCCACTGGGAGCCCTTTCAGTTGGTTCCTGTGTTTTTTTGACTTACACCGTCAAAGTGGACTTTTTTGAGCACTTTTTTACTTTCTGGCACTACAAGATGCTCCAGGTTCATCTTGTATATTTGTTGCCCCAGTCCTAGAAGAAGTAGATGGTTTTTTTTAAATTGGAGAATGGTATTAGAAACCAAGACCTGGGTGCCAGGTGTGCTCACTGCTACTTGGGTATTGCTTCTAGATGCACATACACGTAAGTGATAGCTATACACGTTATATATAGATATGTACACGTGTGCCTCTGTGTGCACCTGTGTTACGCTAACCATGAGCTGGTGCTGATGGCTCCAACTCTAACCATTACCCACAGCTCATGCCAGCCTCCTCCCCCTGCTCGTCTGTAACCCCCCCTCCAATGGTGAGACACCTGCCACCCATCTTTCATCCACTTACTTAATCGTTCAGTCCCAGTATATGGAGAGTGATTTCAGAATTATTAACCCGTATGCCTGAACAGCCTTGTCAACCACAGGTTTTTGTTTTGCTATTTGTTTGTTTGTTTGTCTGTTTTTACTTTAGTTTTACAGACTCTACCCAATTCCAAAGGTACTTAGGTCAGCATCTTCCCCCATCCCCGTCAGTGAGATTTTTCCATTCGTTTACGATGCATTTAGATTCTTTTGTCTCATTCTGCCTTCCATCCTGGAATGCCTTGACTTACATATACTTCCTTTACATTTGCATGTATTAAGGCTTACTCTTTGTGCCAAAAAGTTCTGTGGGTTTTGACAAATGTGTATTGTCATGCATCCACTATTAGAGTGTCACACAGACCAGTTTCACTACCCTAAAGAAACCCCCTGCGCTCCGGTTATTGCCTCCCTCCCCACCCCTGGCCCACTGCCACGCCCCTGGCAACCACGGATCTGTTACCTTCTCTATATGTTTGCCTTTTCGAGAATGTCATATAAAATCATACAGTATGTAGCCTTTTAAGACTGGCTTCTTTCTGGCATCCAACTGGAGAACAAACAAAAACAAACAAAAAACCAAACCAACCAAACAAACAAAAGACTGGCTTCCTTCCCTCACCAGTGAGGATTGGGATAAAAGGTTCTAAGATCCTGTCTACCTAAGGACTCTCTGAGCCTATTGGGATGACCAGAAGGAGCTAGGGGAGAAAGAAGGGAGCGGTCACAGCAGGTAAGAGATGGCGTCTAGACGCCTGCACTTGGAAGGGAACAGCATTGCCGCTCAGCAGACAGCTTGCTCAACCGTCAAGGCTTCAAACACAACCTCTGGACGGGGCCGGAGACTTTGTCCTCCTTCTTCTCTGTTATTTCAGTGGCATCTTGAGATGCCTCATCAGAGAGCCTCTGTGTCCACAGCAATCTCCCGTGACTCCAGAAATCTTCCAGCAGGCGAGGCTGGAATGGGGTCAGCTAGTGGAGCTGGGGTCTCAGCCTGGGCGACTGAGGCGGGAGGAGCCAGGGAAACAGAGACACGGGAGGGAGGACGAGGAGGGGGTGGAGAGATGGCTCCGCTTGGGCTTGCTGAGGTTGACAGTTCAGAGAGAGGCGATGAGGGACCAGCTGGTGGCCGAAGATGACCTCAGGGGAGAATGCCAAGACTTAGCCGGGCAAGCAGGAGAGAAGAATGACCTGGGGTGGGGGGCAGCAGGCAGTGGGGTGAGGCCACGGCAGCTTTCTACCTTGAATGCCGCCTGCGACCTCATTGTACTTGCAGACAGAAGCTTCCAGACTCAAACTAAGCGACATCCCTCCCCTCCCTCCTTCCGCCCTTCCCCAGCTCCAGGCACCCACCCAACACAGCCGTCTCCCCACTTCATTGCAATCCTTGCCTTCTCTGTCATCCTACCCAGGACCAAGTTGCTCTAGCCAGAGGATCAAGGATTTTTTTCATTCATTCCCTAAGCAGGCGCACAAGGTCAGGCAGCGAATGCTTGATGAGAGAATGAAGGAATGAGTGCACTAATTCATCCCTTGCCAGCCCGGAATAGTCACATGCACGCCCTGTCTTGGCCACGCAGCTTTTCCCAGAACAGGCCAACTTGGGAATTCTGCCTGGGCCTTGATTTTAGGCTGAGTTGGAGGGCACAGAGCAGAAAGGCTGTGGATAGCAGAAGAGGAGTAGAAATGTTAAAGACAAGGATGCCAAAAGATTTCTGCAGAAAACAGAAAGAAGAGAGAGATTAACAGAGGCTCCGGTTACACAGCTTTCAGAATAAACGAATCCTACATTTCAGCAAACAAAACCTTGTTTTTTCCTCCCACTTCTCTGTTGACTGCCGTCTCTATTTTATGGCCATTTGGAGATCATTTGAAGTCCATCCCATAATTGTTTTCTTGCTAAGCTTCCTTCATGCAGAAAAAAATGGTAATGCAGTTAGGATGCTTTCAAAAGTCCCAGAGGAAATTAATTTGTTTACAGGACTGTGTATCGTATGGCTAAACCAACAAGGAGAAACAGACGGTCCTTTCTCGGCTGAGCTAATCACTGCCTTGTGGGGTCACTGGGCAGGCGACATGGGCAGGGTCCCAGGAGCTCCGGCAGGGCCCTTCCAGACCCTGTCCCGGCTCTCAAAATTTCCTCTCCATGAAGCCGTTCTCAGTCACAGCAGCCCAGCTCTCTGCTCTGGGATTTTGTTGTGTTCGTGGGGCCAACGTGTGCAGCACAGACGGACGCTTCTGGGCATCGTTGCTGCTTCCCGGGGTGGGGGGATGGTCTTCAGAACAGCCCTCATGCAATTTTCTCTCCACCTCGCAAGCACCCATGGTTTGCTGGCCCTCGGGTCTGACTCCTGCGCTCTCCATCTGAGCTTTACGTTGGAAGTGACCCAGGTGGCACCTGAGGGTTAAAAATAAGGACACAGAATTGAAACAAAATAAACTGAAATCAAAGACAGACCTGTAGCATCTAGCGGGTGCACCGTAATGTAAAATTTCCAAGTGTCAGCTCTTAATTGAACATTTTTATTCTGGATAACATATGCCAGGTCTGGATTATCACAGTTTCCAAATTAGCAGGGTAGAAATTTAATCAGACCCTATCATAACCAGTGACAGTTTGTCTTCCTTTTTTAATCTCATGAAAGATACCACTTAACAAATTTCATCCTTCCTGCCGTGGGGCTGGCACCGCATGTTCAGTTCACAGCGCGGCTCCCGCGCCCGTCAGCCGGCTGCCGGGAGCTCTGGGAACTGACCTCACTCACCTCCCCGGGCCTGGGCAGGTTGTGCCCTCACCGTGGCCGGCTGCAGGAAATTCAAACACCCCGCGTTGAATTCTGCATATGTGCCTGCCTGCCGTCGGGGCTTATTTATTAGAAGGGGAAAGGCATTTTCAGACTTTTGTTTGTATCTGTATCTGGATTAAAGAGCACCATAGTGTCTCTTTTGTGTAGTTAATAAATATATTTACAATATATTTGCAAATTCTATACATAGATCAGGCCAGTTCTCAAAAAATAACTCATTTCAAAGCATTCTCACCAAGCTTTCACCATGCTGATGTTAAAATAATGTTAATGATAATGATAATAATGGCTATCACATATTTCATAAGAAATCACTAAACTCAAACCATTCTAGCCATCATCTAGCCATGGTGGGACTTAAATAACACTGCTGTTATAGACACAGCAATAAAGCACAGTTGTGGGTTTCTAGGCTCCTACTATGCCCAGGCACTGTGCTAGGCCCATCATACACACAATATTGCTATTCCTTAGAGCAACCTTGCAAGGTTATTTGCATTTCACAGGTAAGAAAATAGAAGTTCAGGGGCAGTCAGTGACATCTCCAAGTAACCCAGCTAGCTGGCAGCAGAACTGTATCTAATGCCTTGACCCCAACGTCTGTGTTCGTTGCACCACACCAAGCAGATTGTTTTGGTTGATAAATTAGATTCTTAGGAGAAACAGAAAAAGTGATAGACTCGATTTTTATTTATTCACCCAAGTAAATTCTGTCTTTTTTAAAGAAAAAATATAATACGTAAACTATTTTTTTGTTTGTATTATTGTTCGTTTTCACCTCCATGTAAACGTGTAGTGCTGTACCAGGCAGACACGCCAGGTGTAAATAAGTATGCATTTAACATCCTGTAGACATGAGTGCTATAAAGCAACATAAAGTATGACAGGAAGCCAATGAGGGCTGGTGGTTTGCACCTGTAGACAGGGCAGCCAGAGAAACTCTCTGATTTGAAAAGAAACCTGAAGGAGGAAAGGCAGGGGGCACCAGAACATGTAGGGAAAGAGCATTTAAACCAGGCACAAGACGTGTGCAAAGGCCCTGAGGCCACAGGCTTGGTGCATTTGGGCACAGCCAGACAGCCAGTGTGGCCAGAGCAGAGTGAGCAGGAGTCAGACAGTGGAAGAGCTTAGGGAGGCAGCAAGGGGCCGGCTCTTGTCCTTGCAGGTCTTGGTGAGGATTTGGCTTTTACTGTGACTGAGAGAAGGCACTGGAGGTTTCTAGAAGAGAAAAGTGACCTGATTTGTCTTACATTTTAGCAAAGAACTTTCTAGCTGCTGTGAGGAGAATGGGGTGTGGTTGGGAGGCAAATAGTCATTGGAGTTTGTCAAAAGAAATACAACAATGATTAGGAGGCCACTGAGATAACTCTTCCCCTCAGACCATGGGTCCGCTCAGACCACGGGTTCTCATTCTTCTGATGCCGCCTTGAGGACAAGTGGCCGATTTGATAACAGATACGCATAGTGGTGGTTGCACAACAATGTGAAAGTTCTAATGTCTCTGAACCATACACTTCAAAATGGTTAAATGTAAATTTATGTTATGGATACTTTACCACAGTGAAGAAAAAACACTGGGGAATTAGGTCGAATGGCTGGGAGTGACCAAAACAAGAATGGCCATTCCAAACAAGAAGCCCCCAGGCATGGGTGATTCTGACTCCTTCTGATTTAGGGAGGTCTTGTCCCTGTTGTGGAAAAGTGAGGTAGCGAAGCCACAGTGAAGACCTGGGGAAGAGGCCACGCGAGACGAAAGGATGCAGCAGGAGAACTGTCCTCCGGCACGAGAGGGGAGGAGCAGACAGGGCAAACGCCAAATTCTCCTTCTTAGAGGACGCCCGGCCTCCCCTCCCCCTCCACTGCTCAGCCCACAAAGTCACGACACAGCCACCGCGGCCGGCGAACGTCCGAGAGGTGGAGTCCGACAGCGGGCGTGGGCACCAGGAGGAATCGTGTCAGGGAGCAAACACCAGACGGGAACAGACCGCTCGTTCTTCAAGGAGCACGAATAGAAACAGAATTAACTTGGGGCCTAACTAAATATTCTGCAATATGAAGAAGGAAATGAATGCAGCATGCAAGAGGTAAAGAAAACGCATATTTTAGAAAAAGATGTACTGCAGAAAACAAAGTGTAAATTTTAGGCACTATTTGCTTCTTTTGCTCAGTGAGATAAAATCAAATAGTTCTTTCTGAAATAAGAGATGCAAACTGAGATTAGAAAGGATAGAAAGTTTATAAAGGAAACTGGAAGAGTTAAGAAAATGCAAGTGGAAATTAATTTGGTAAAATGTAAACCTTGGATTAGCAGACTCCCCAGAAATATGGCAAGGGTGCTGCACACCTCTCAATAGCCTTGAATAAAAAGCTAAGGTCAAGGACTATTAAAAAATAAGGGACAAAATTAAAAAAAAGAAAAAAAACCAAAGAAACATAAAAAAAAAAAAAGGGAAGGATGTCCGTTATGTAACATGTTTCAATGAGCTTCTTTAAGATCCATTACAGGCAAACCAAATAAGAAATACGAACCAGCAGTAGGGCCTCAGTGATCTAATCGCAGTCCCCACGTCGCCAGTTGCCCTTTCTGAGAAAGCGTGGTGCTCGGGAGTCCAACAGTCCCAGCAGAGCGGTGGAGCCATCTCCTAACCCGAGAGACAAAACCCAAAGGCGAGAGTGGCCGTGAGGAGCTTCTCCAGTCAGGGTCCCCCGGAGAAGCAGAGCAACGTGCAGGATTTGTAAGCTACACAATCGTGGGAGCTAGTTGTGGAATCTCTGCAAACGTATTGCTTTTGCACGTGATACTGGGCTGAAGTTTTGCTCTGTGTCACCTGGACTGAGAGTTGGGACTGAGAGCTGGGTGCAAAAGGCAGGAAATAGAGGACAAAGGGGATTTCCCCATTTCCCCCAAAATGACTGGAACCCAAAAGGACACACGAGAACCTACCTCCCTCTCTCGCCACCTCCAGCCTCAAAGATGCAGATGACCTGCAGGGAAGGTGGTGCCTTTCACCTGGGAGCCGCACACTTGCCTGGCCTGGGGCTCGGAGAAGCTGCAGGGGAGGAGGTCGGTGGGAGCTGAGGCCCACGCCACAGGGCTGGCTGGCAGGGGAGGTGGGTGCGAGCCAAGCGGCACAACCCTGGGGCCCTTCACCCACCTGCAGAGCATCCAAATGGCAGCTCCTTCTCCTCCACCTTCCAGATCTCACACAAGTCTCTTCTCCGGCCAACTGCAACCCAGAACCGCACAGAGAGGGGACACTGGGAAACGCATCTCGAGCTTAGCTGTGCGAGCACAGTAGAAGTATGAAGATTCCGCAAAAGTATGAAGATTCTTTATTTGGATTCTTGTCTTTCACTACAGATCTGTGACATTCATTCGTGTCTGCCCCGGGAGACTCCTTCCTGCTGTGGCCCAACCAGGGGGGCTCAGCAGCCCCCCCGGAACATGCCCCCTGCTCCTTCCTGTCTGCGGGGGAGGGGAGTTCCCCCAACCCTCTCACCCCCACCCCCAAGGCTGCCTGACGTATCAACAGAAGGGAAATGGGATAGCCACAGCCACACTGTGGAAGCTGCTGGAATGAGAGTGAGGTTGGAAACAAAGGGTGACGCAGATGTTGGCAAAAGGAAGAAAAAAGCAATAGGAAACTTCGCTTTTGCTCTGGTTCCAACTATCCCTTCATCGGGCTATTAGTCTCTAAACAAGCCATATAAAATTACAAGCAACATAACATCCCGGATGGTGTGTAATGATCACCACGGCATTTATGTCTGCAGTGAGAGTTCAGACAAGAATAGAATTTATACATGAAGCCTCTTTCTGGACGTACACAGGCCAAAACAGAGCTCTCCTTGTTGGAAAATGAACAAAAGCGGGGCGGGGTGCAGTGGGGATTGGACCTATGAAAATATGTTTACCCCAAAGAAGGAGATAAAGTACTAAAAGGAAAAAGGTGGGAGGGAGGAGTAATTTCATTTTTTTAAAACTCTTGCTTTGAGGAATTAAGGTAAATTTTAGGGGAGTACTGAGTTTGTACTTCAAGGAAAAGGATTTAAAAGGTCTTTCTAAAACAAGAAATAAAGTGATATGTCAAAAGTATGTGTTAATGAATTTGTGGTAATCATGACACAATGTGTCCATACATCAATTCACCACACTGTACACCCTGGATATAGTCAATCTTTATTTAACAGTTAAGTATTCTAAAATAAAAAATATAAGCTGAAAAGAGATGTCAGTAAATATTGAAGGAAAAGATAAAGAATTTTCCTGAAAGAAGGGATTTTAAAATAGCACACTGAGACTAAAGCAAAACCAAGAAAAACTTCATGTTTTGGTGGTGGGTCAACATGTCCTAAATAGTGTTCTGTCCGGAATCTGCTCTGTTCTGGTCGCCCGGCTGACCCCAGATGCGCGGCTCCCTCTGCTGATGGAGACGGCGTTTCTGCAAGGGCTTGGAGGAAATGCTGAGACGAGGTCGTTCTTCCTCGGAGACGATATTGGCTGTGTTTTCCAACATTCGGGAAAATACAAACTATCTAAAAATCATTACAGAAAAATCTGAGCGAACTACTAAATGATTGTTTGACAAGGAACTGGACTGCTTTCCTCTACATCACTTGCGAAGAAAGCTCGAATTTTTCCTTTTCCTAGGACAGTGTATGTGTTTAGGTAGAATCGTATGTGAGAAAGAATTCCATTCTTTGCGGGAGGATGACAGCGGGCAGGACGGGGCGGCTCCGTCCTTCTATCCCAAGTGCAACCTGTGAGACGCTCGGTTCCTCTTTAGAGGATTCCGTGGTGGTCGCGGTGATCTGTCTCCACTAATGCGAGGGGCAGAGGGGGCCAAGGAAAGGTCCACCCCCAACCCATTAATGCATCTATCGCTACTTGAGCGACAGAGTACAGACTCTCACGTGACCCCGAAGGGAAATCTCAGATGTCTGTTCAGTTTCAAACTTACTTGCCACTGATGATTTCAGGAGGAATTCTAAAAAAGAAAAAAAAAATCATTATTCTCATGTCTCGACAGATTCAGCTGTTACTCAGATAACTGGAAACAATCTGTTCTTGAGCATCTTCCTGGAAAAACATTCTCCAGACCCAAACCACATTTCTAAACTTCAGACAAGAGCGCATAGAGTTACTGAAACAATATAACAGGGAGGTGACTGTATCCCGGAAGTGGGAAAGTTTGTCTCGTAAAATCCAGAGCTAAAAACTTGGTAACTAAGAAAAGGGAGCGGGGCATTGCCGCGGGACACCCTGCACTCAGGAATGTGCTTCAGGGAGAGCCCAGGGATATCAGTGTCTCCAAAGAGAATTTACTTATCAGAAAAAAAAATTCTTTAATCGATGACGTGGGAAATAAATGCTTCTGTTCCTGTAAGCTAAGCCATTGCATGATCTCTTCTGGGATTTATAACTAAACTGTATTCTTTTTTTGTGGTTTATCTGAAAGGAATTCTTGTTATACAATTAGTCTTCTCTTGTGACCTCTCTTCTTTCCCTCGCTTTCTTCCTTCTCCCACCCCACGGATCCTGTAAGTAGTTGGTCTAGGAAATAACAGTTTTAGCCGATTTTGACATTGTTTGGAAACTTTCTGATTTTT
>RJWJ010019999.1:0-29598 GCA_004363605.1 Indri indri | reverse complement strand
GAGTGCAATGAGCACCATCCAAGAGATGGACACGCTTGGGACTGGGACTTGGGGGGAAGCGGGGGCAAGGGCAACATACATAACCTAAACATCTGTACCCCTATAGTAACAAACAATAAAAAAAAAGAATGGAAAAAAAAAACAAAAAACCTTTTTTCCATTAAAAAGCCTCTCAGTCTCTCAGAGCCATAGAGTTCTGCTATCCTCATCACACACTAATTGTCAAATATGCCCATAATCGTCATATTCAGCTGGACAGGATAGAGAAGGAGGATGTCAGTGACGACAGTGATGACGATGACAGAAAGACAATATATGAACTTCAGGTAAGCATGAGATGAGTTCCAGGCACATCTGGTAAACATTTCATGTGTACTGTCATGCTATTTCATTTTCACAACATACAATTGAAGAAGCTGAATTTCAGCAAAGGTAAATAACTTGTCCAAGGTCCCACAGCTTGTGGCCTAGGTGTGCATGGTTTCTTTGACTCCCTCCTTCTTTCTGCTGTGGGTATTTGTGTGTGCACAGATGTGTGTGCATGTTTATGTGTTTGTATAGAAGATGATAGGTAGACACCCACCATCTATTTTTATGTGTGTATATACAGTATATATATTTTTTGGATCCCATATTATGCTTTCTCTGTTCTTTTCCAGGACAAAATTGATTTAATTAGAATAGCTTTGTGGCAAATTATAATTTATTAATATGGTAGGGCTCTTCTCTCTTTTATCTTCCTTTCCAGACTTCTTTCAGAGGGTCCTTCCATAGTTGCTGTCTGACCTGGCCCATGTAGTTTCCCAGATGAACTTTGTAGGCATTTAGGCAAAGAGCAGCCTTTCCTACCTACTACACGGTTCTCCGTCATTCTCTCCTGGTCACTCTCTTCTCGGCACTTATTATAACTACCCATGCACGTGTCTGTCTGCTTGTTTGTTGTTCATCTCCCCTGTTGGACTGCGAGCTCCACTGGGGGAAGATCTGCGCTTGATTCGGTCATCACGGTTTAGCTGGTATTTAGCACAGTGCCGGCCACGTAGTGCAGGGACTCAATAAATCTTTGTACAGTAAGTGAATGAATAAGCTTTTGTACAAATTAATTGGGAAGAATTTCAATGTTTAAAATATTTGGTATTATCATGTAGGAGCAAAACATAACCATCTTTAATGAAGACTTTTATTCTTTCAGTAATATTTTATGTTTTCCTTTATATAGATTCTTCACAAATTTCTCATGGTTATACTTGTATATCTATATATACATATATATGTGTTTATGCAAGTATACATACACAAGTATATACACATACATGGTTATACGTATATATCTATATACAAATATACATACTTATGCAAGTATTCATATACAGGTATATACATCTACAAGTACGCAGTTTCTCTTTTCTTTCTCCCTCTTTCTCTCTCTGTGTCTCTGTCTGCCTCTATTTTTCTGTCTCTGTATCTGTATATGTGTGTGTGTGTGCCTGTCTCTCTTTGTTTTGCAATTAGCAACGGGATATGTTCCATCTGTATTTTCTATGGTAACTGCTTTTGTGTAAGAAGTCTTTGTTCCCCAACATGACTCCAGCCACATCTTTTGATGGTTTCAATTTTTTAAATCCTTCCAATGCCAAGGTCCCTTTAGATCTGTTGCCTCCTCTCTCGCATCCTGCTCACAGACATTGCTCTTCTGCACATTTCCCTCCCTGGATCATTAACATCAAGCTACAAGCGTGCCATAATTTCCTTTTTCTCATAAAGTAAAAGGAAGGAAAGCCTTTATTGATCCTACAAACTCTTCCATCAGCCATCCCACTTACCTGTTTATCCTCCAGAGCACAACTTCTCAAAGGGCTGTTCCTCACTTACCTCCCTTCATTCTCTCCTCCATCCTCCTCAGAGCCCCGTCCACTCACCCTTCACTTTCCACCGCAGCTGTAGCTCTTGAGGTCAGCCGTGATCCCTGTGGCCATGGATTCCACATACATTCTTCATCCCCTTAGCTCAGCCCTGGCAGCTGCATTTGTCGCGCCTGATCACCGCCTTATTCATTTATTATTACAGTATTTTATTGTGTTGCGAACACTTGGCATGAGATCTACCTGCCTAACAAATTGTTGTGAGTACAACGTGGTATTGTTAACTATAGGCACAGTGTTGTACAGCTGATACAGTCATCTTGCATAACTGAAACTTTATCCCTATCAAACATCGACCCCTCTTTCCCCTACCTGATAACCTCTGTTCTAGTCTCTGCTTCTATGAGTTTGATTATTTTAGATTCTTCGTATAACTGGCTTAGTCCACTTGTACAGCTATAACAGAATACTTGCACCTATGTGATTTATAAAGCACAAAAATTTATTTCTTACAGTTACGGAGGCTGACAAGTCCAAGCCCAAGGTACTGGTATCTGGTGAAGGCCTTTTGATGTGTCCTCGCATGGTGGAAGGCAGAAGGGCAAGAGAAAACCAACTCCCTCTGTCAAGGGCACCTTCATAAGGCCACCTAATCCTGTCCACAAAGGAGGAGCCCTTATTGCCTAGTCACCTCTGAAAGGCCCCACCTCTTAATATTGTCACATTGCCAACACCTGAATTTCGGAAGGGGCACATTCAAACCACAGCACAGGCAATCCCACCTCTGGGTATTTATCCAAAGTATTCAAATCAAGGTCTCTAAAAGATATCTGCACACTCATGCTCATTGCAGCATTATTCCCAATAGCCAAAAAGTAGGAACAACCTGAAATATCCATCAACAAATGAAAGGATAAAGAAATGTGGCATATACACACATTAGAATATCATTCGGCCTTAAAAACGGAAGAAATGCTGCTCTACGTGACAATGCGGATGAGCGCTGCATGTGTCCATGCCAAGTGATACTATGCTAAGGGCAGTGCTCTAGTCACTGTGCTGAGTGAAGGACAGCCTCGTTCTTGAAACACTGCGTGTTATTCTGGCTCCCCTCTTCCTCTCTACAGTCCCTTCTTGTGGCTCTCTTTATCGTCCTGACCTTCAAATCCTTAATGTCCCAGGCCCAGCTCTCATACATTTTCCCCTCTCTCCACACGCATTTCCCAGGTGATGGCTTCCACTTCCATGGCTTCAAATATCCAAATATGTCTCTCCAGCCTTAACGTCTCCTTTGGATTCCAGACCATGTGTCTGGAATTACGTTTGTTCTCCGGTGTCTCTACTTGGCTACTTGTTTGACAAAGCAAACTTAACATGCCTAAAGACAAATCTTTATTTTTCTCCCAACACATGGTGTTCTCATTTTGTCATCTCTGTGTCTATAAAACAGAAGCTTCATTTCTTCCAGTTTCTCACACCCAAAATTTGAAAGCATTCTTGTGCCTCCTCTCTTTCTCTGAAACTCACATCTTACCCCTTAGAAAATTCTGTGTGTTCCTCTACTAGTAACTCTCTCAATTGGCCACATCCCACCCTTCCCCACCACCCTCTTGCAAGCTATGGCCCCGTCTCATCCAGGCTATTGCAAAAGTGTCCACATTGGTGCCTCTGTTTCCTCACTGGTCTTCCTGCAGCCTGTCCTCCACACAGCAGACAGAGCAATGCTTTTGTATGTCCCATCAGTTATTTTGTATAACGCCCCTTAATTCAGGTTTTACATACATGACGTGAGGCTATGCATTTTGGGCAGGAATAACACAGGATATATGTGCCCTTCCCAGTGCGTCATATCAGGAGGTACCTGGTGCCGATATACCCATAACTGGTGAAGTTGACCTTGACCATGTGGTTCTGGTGGTGTTAGATGGTTTTTCCAGTGAAGTTACTACCTGACTTTCTGTCATTAATACATATCTTGTGGAGTGGATATGTTGAGACTAGGCAAATCTTGTTTCTCTTCAAATTTTTACCTACTAATTTTAACATCCATTAGCCTGTGATAATTATCACTATACTGTGTGCTTAATGGTGATTTACCACTTCCCTCTTTCCTTTTACTTTTTTAAATTGAAAATACAGTAGACGAAAGAGCTGTCCCTTCCTTCTTATTTGTTCATTTGATTATTTACTTAAGAATGAATTTGTGGGTATCTACTTAATTCTATGGATTAAAACCCTATACTGTTATTATTTTGTTTCTTCAATTGTTCTAGTTTTGACCATTAGAAGTTCTTGCATACTTGCTACTGTATTCTTTCAACAAGCCCCATTATTTTGGGGTACTTCTTTACCTTCTGGTACTACAACGTGTTCTAGACTCAATTGTACTTTTTCAGCCCTAGCTCTAGATCAAAAAACTTCTATAAAAGTCTCTGTTTCCTTTATTGGTAAATAGTATTAATATTTAGAAACCACGACTTAGGCGTTAGATACCATGGTTCTGAGGCGTCATTGCTTCTATCTCTGTCAGCAGACAAAGCTGGGAAATACATGTCTATGTACCAACCCCCAATACACGCACATCCGTATTTTGGTATTCATCTTTCTGTATATGTATAAATATTAATACTAAATCCTTGGATTGTAATTTAACTCTGCAAGGTATATTTTAACTTTTTCCCTTTTTATAATTTCTTTCTGCAAATGTGAGAAACATCTACACCACATTGACATATTTCTTCAATTTCGGTACATATCTAAAGGAGTTTCAGAATTACTAACCCATAAATAACTCTGTGTCCCTGTGGGAAGTACTTTAACTAAGGTTACAGCATTTTTGTGCATTTTTTTGCATTATTTTGTCTCCACCCTTACAATATCTAACATACAATATTGTTTTCCAAAGTCATTCAGGTTAGTTCTTTCCTTCTCCGCTCCCTTGAGTGTTATTATTTATTTATATAAGGCAGGTTCATTTGTTACTGTTGGGATTCCACTGGGGATTACTCCACATCCTGGTTGGTTTTCTTTGGATTTTACTTTTTGGGTATGTGAAGGACATATGAACCATTCCTATAATTGTAAAGAGTCAGAGATACCAAAAGATACATTCGAAAAAGACTCACTCATTCCTCATCCTGCTACCCCATTTCCACTGCCCCTCTCCACTCCCCCTTTCTTTCCCTTCTCATCTCTCTCACCCGCTATAGGTAACTAATCTCTTTAGTTCCTAAATTATTAGTTCTGTTTCTTTTTTTTTTTTTTTTTGTAGAAAAAAACAGATGCAGGTACATTTTCTTATATCCTCTTCTTTCTTACATGAAGGGTGGCATACTGGAAATGAACTTTTGGGCTTTCCTGTCCTCACTAAACAGTATCTCCTAGAAGTCGCTCCATATTAGTGCACAATGACGTTTTCCATTCATTTTTACAGCTGCATAATACTCCCTTGTGTGGCTATACCAGAGTTTATTCAACTCTTTCTTCTTCCATGTATGGGCATTTGGGTTGTTTTATGATCTTGCAATTACAAATAATACTGTAATAAATAAACTTCTGTGTGTGTATTTTTATCTCATTGAAGATATTTTTTGGGGGTAAAGTCCTAAAAGGGAAATAGTGAAGGTGAAAGGTAAATGCCTATGTTGTTTTTGTTAGGTATTGCCCAGTTTGCCTTAGAAGGGTTGTGCCAATTTGCATTCCTACTAGTAATGTAGGAGAGTTGGTGTTTGCCCATAGCCTCACAAACAGAATGTATTATCATACTTTGTTAACCTGCACCAGTCTAACAGGTGAGAAGTTTTATCTCAATGTTGTTTTAATTTGAATTTATCTAATCATGAGTTTGAACATTTTTTCATATGACAAAGAGCTACTTTTGTATCTTAATTGTGAATTGTCTGTCTATATCTCTTTTCAGTTTTTCTACAAGTTTTTGTACTTTGTGTGCAATTTTTAAAAAGTTCTTTAAAGGGATATTAGCCTTTTACCAGTCATATATGTTACAAATGTTTTCTCCAAATTTGTCTGTATCTTTCCTTCTTTTCATCGTCTTTTTCTGGGTAGGTGTCAGTGTTAAACTTGCTTCATACAAGGATTTAGGAAGTTTTCCTTTCTTTCAGTGCTATGTTTAAAGAGCACTGGGACTATCTGGCCTCTGAAGGTTTGACAGAATTCCCGTATGAAGCCACCTGGGCCCTGTGCTTTTTCAGGGGGAGTTTCTGAATGTCTTTCTCAATTTTCTCTGTAGAGATCATTCTGTTTGAGCTTCCTAACTCTAATGAGATCATTTTGGCAATTTGTATTTCCCTAAGGAATTTTTCATTTCATTTGGATTTTCAAATCTATTTGTGTGAGGATTTGTAAAGTAGTCTCTTGGTTGCTGGTTGTTGCTGTTGTTATATAAGTTCTACTCTTTCAGAGGCTATTTTCCACATTTCATCTTTACTTGAGTTTGTGATTTTCCCTTTTTCCTCTTAATTAAGTTAGTTGTGTGTCTATTTTGTTAATTAAAAAAACATAATATTGATCTATTAATTCTGTTTTTTTGGGGGTACTCTTCCTAATTAATTTCTGCTTTTTCTTTTAGCTTTCTTTTGGATTACTTGGTTATTCTTTTTCTGTTTTTTTTTTTTTTTGAAGTGGATTTTAATTCACTTATTTTTATTCTGTCATTTTTACTGATAAAAATGTTTCTTATTTCTTCTGATCATGCTTTAAATGCATCCTATGTATTCTGATATCTTGTATTTTCATTTTTTTTTTAAATTTTGTATTTCCCTCTTTACCCAAAACTTGTTTAATAGGAAGTTTCTTAAGTTTCAGGTGAAAGGGTCTTTATGTTTTTGTTTTTTGTTAGTAATTCTAGTTCCATCACTTTGATCACAGAATATGTTTGTAAAATTTCCCTTTTGGGAAAGGTATTGATGTTTTCTTTGTCACCTTAATATATAATCAATTTTGTGAGTGGTTAAATGTTTTATGTCCTTTATAGATTGTGGCTATGAGCCTTATAAAGTGCCCTTCATGGTCACATTTGGAACTTTGGATTTTAAAATCTTTGTCTGACTTCAGGATTATTCTCCTGCTCTTTTTTTCCATTTTCTTGGTATACTTTGTCCATCCCCTCGCCCATCCTGTTGTTTAACCTCTCTCAATCACTTTGTAGTAGGGGTGTCTCTTATATACAATATGTAGTTGGGTTTGTTTGTGAATTAAATGGCACCTATTTTTATTTTAATAGCTAAGTTAAACCCATTCACATTTATTGTTATGACTTACTTGTTTGACTTATTTGTTTATTCTCAACTTTACTACACTTTATGATTATGTATATTTTGTTATATTTGCTTTGTTTCTTTCTTTGGTAAATATATATTTCTTGATCTTTAATTTTTTTGAAATATCTAGAAGGTTAATATTTTTGTTCCAGTTGTTACCTTTGTACATTTTAATATTCTCAGTTCTCTGTTTTCTTTTTGTATTAACTGGTTTATCAGGGTTTTTGTTTTTGTGTTTTACATTTTATTAACTGGTTTATGAAGTTTTTTTTGTCATTGTACCTTTAACACCTACCTATTGACTATACAAAAATGAGCTTTTTGTGTTGTACTCTACTTTTTCTTCCTTTTTTAGGTGACTTACTTCTACTTTGTTACAATATATGTTTGTGCATTGATCTCCCACCCTCGCACTCATCTTTGTTTTAGTCGTACGTGCACATTTGAATATTTAAAAGCGTCACCATCAGCTAACGTTTCTGTAAGGCTTCTGGTCCTCATTTGGTGGGATGAAGTGCCCCCTCTCATATATTCCGCAAGGTGAGCTGATTGGCGCTGAAACCCATCTTGTATGTTGAAAACTATTTTATATGCTCTTAATTTTTGAAGGTCAGATGGGCTGGCTATAAAATTATTAGTTCACACAAGTTTTTCATGGTTTTTTTAAAATTATTTTTTAAATGCTGCTTAGTTGATGCCTTGCTTTGTATGTGGTTTTGAAAATTCTGGTGCTAGTATATAGTTTTTTCTTATGTAAACTGTTGGTTCTTTTTGCATGGATGACTCGAGGATTTTCTGTTTATCTTCAAAATCTATCAGTTTCATTGGATAAGTCTTGTTGTTTGTCATTTGGATTAATTTCCCCAGTTACCTATAAACATTTTGTGGACTATAATTTTAAATATTATTTCTGTGCCTTGTTTTATTTTTCTTCTTCAGGGATTCCAACAATGTGAACATTATTTTTTCTTTGCCTTCCTTCCATTGGTACTGCTTTTTCTCTGACACTTTGTACTTTTCTTCTTGTGCCATTTTCATTTTCTCAGTTTTTTTCTGCCTTTCTTCAATGCCCTTTATTAAAATTCATTTGAGTCTATTTTCTTTATTTCTTTATTGAGTCTATTTTCTTTTTTTTGAGTCTATTTTGTTTATTTCTGAGGTCAATTTGTCTTTCTTTTAAATTTCTGATTTCAGTCAATTCTTTTTTTAAAATAAAATTATCTGTTTTTGTCCATTTTTTTAAAAAAATTGAATTTCTGATTCAGGGTGGTCTTTCATACCTTGAGTGCTGGAGTGTATGTGATTACATCTGGAGTACTGTGCTAGGCATTCTTCCAAGATAGCACCCGAGATCCCCAAGTCCTGAGGTGTATGCCTCCCCTTGTGGCTGGCAGAACCTGTGAATATGGTAACACTCTCCTCTCATTCTGCTCTACTCTGTGTAATGGTACTTGGCAAAGAGGATTGCATAGATGTAATTAAGGTCCCCAATTAGTTGACTGTAAGTTGATCAAACTTGAGCTCATCCTGGGTGAGCCTGAGCTAATGAGCCCTTAAAGCAGACAAGGCGATCAGCAAATGCTCCATTGCTGGCCCACAAGAAAACGATGAGCCACGTTGTGACCTTTCCATGGAAAAGCCAAGTAGCTAGGACAAGAGAGTGGTCTCCAGGAACCCAGAGTGGCCCCTAGAAAGCAGCCAACAGGAAAGCAGGGACCCCAGGCCTACAACTATAAGAAACTGAATTCTGCCAGCAGTGTGAAAGGGTTTGTAGGAGGACCCCACACCCCGGATGAGAACACAGCCCCATCCAGCACCTCAATCACAGTTATTTGAGATGCTGATCCAGAAGCCCCACTATGCCATGCCCGAATTTCTGACTTACAAAAACTGAGACATAATAAATGGGTGCTGTTTTAAGACAGTAAGTTTGTGGTGATTTGTCATGCAGCAATAGAAAACTAACACATATTTGGTACCTGGAAGTGGAATACTAAAAACATGTGAGCAGTTTTGGAACTGGAGAGTGGGCAGAGGGTAGAGGGATTTTGCACAGCAGGGTAGAGAAAGCCCAGATTGCTGTGCATAGACGTCAGTAGGAGTCTGAAAACACTAGCAGTGATGGCTCGTAAGGAAGTTGGGTACATGCTATTGGAAACTGGAAGAAGGAGTATCCTCATTATACAGAAGCAGAAAGCTTAGCAAAACTGCCTTCTGAAACTACGTGGAAAGCAGGACATGTAAGCAATGAATTTAGACATATACCTAAGGAGATTTCTAAGCAAAGTGTTAAGTGCTGCTCAATTTCTTCTTGCTACTCATGGTAAGAGGCAAGAAGAGAGAAATAAATTCAGGAAAGCACTGTTAAACAAAAAGGAACCCAAACCAGATGATTGTGATAATTCTTAGTTTCTGCAGATGGCAAACGATCCTAAAAGTGAGAAAGCTGCTGAAGGCTGAGTGCATGTGAGTGCATAGCCTTTTGCTAAAACATTAGAAGGATCAAAATATGATGGTGTTCACTCACATAAATGGCCTTTTCAAGAGATTCAGGGTGTGATCCTCTCAGGAAGTCTGAGGACCTTGTCTCTCAATTACCTCCACTGGCCCCAAAGGTAGAGTCAGGATTATCTAGAAAAGATTTGTGGATGTGGCCTTTATGTAATGGAGCATAATCCATGGAAGAATCACAAAGTTCCTTAGAAAGTTGTTTCATCAGAAATACATCCAGATAGGAGAGGCACAGAGGGAGAACAAAAGGAAAGCATGCCGTTGGACCTCTAAAATTCTACTGGCAGGAAGCAGGGTGATCACACTCGCCAGCAGAGAGCATGTGCTACCCCTCATGAGAAAGGAAGGGTGGCTTAGAGATGGGGACCAAGAGCCCAGAGGGCAGAGCTGAGGATCAGAGGGAACTATCCTTGGGCTCTGAAACTTAGTCAAGAACTCCTGTTTTTCCAGCTGAATTTCAGAACTCCTGTGGACTAGGGACGCCTTTTTATCATTCATTTTATTAAAACAGAATGTCTTCAGTTTTTATTCTATGCCAGTGTATTTCAGGAATTTTCAGGGCACATTATCTGCCTCTTTGGCTTTATAGGTCCACGGATGGAAAGCACTGGTGTTCCAGGAGCTGTACTTAATGGATCACACCCAGGAATCTCATTCACATTTGAGGTACATGATAAAGGTGATAAGAATTTGGACTTTGAGCTGAGATGATGGGCTAAAATGATTTTGGTTTTTGAGCTGATGCCATAATGGAACCCAGATAACCCTTACCCACACCATCGACCCCCGGATACTGCTTGAAGCCATTAAGTTTGTGGTAGTCTGCTATGCATAGTGGAAAGGTAATACAAATGTAGAAAGGCATTCTTCCATTGCTTCATGGTTGTGTTTCAAGGGGAAACTTGCCTTAGTTGATTTAAGTGAAATTTTATTTTCTGATTTTCTGTACAGTTCTCTCTATGGACTTGACTTTCCTTTTGTTCTTTTTTAGAATATTGTGTATTTTGCCATCGGTATAACTAGTACATGTAGCATATTGCGGCTTTTCAATCAGTGTAGCAAAATACAGGTACTTTAGGGAGTTTTCTTAGTTTGTTCTGACGGCAGAATGGGTTGAGAGTCCCCAAATTTGGAGATTTTCTTTTCCTTTGCGTGACTGTAATATGTCTTTGTTCCTTCACCACTTGATTAGCGACAGGCACATCTTCCCTTCTTTTATCACAAGTCTGAAGGGACATGCATGAAATTGTTAGCATAATTATTTATGAGGGATGGATTCTATCTGATTATCATTTTTGCTTATTTTTATTTTAAAAGTTTTCTTCCTTGATATGCTTTAGTAATGTAACACTATTAATAGTCATGAAAATAATAATGCCAGCTACTAGTTATTATGGGCTTTTCCTGTGTAATGTAGCAAGAAAAATATTTTGCATAAGTTATTTTTTATGCTCTGTGCAGCAATATTTTTAGGTAAGCATAATTCTCTTCTGATGTTTAGTGAGCTTAGATACATGTCAAAACTACAATATGATGTGTCATGAATAAAAGTAAAATTTTGGTGGAAATTCTACAAAACTTTATTGGGGAGAGAGTCTTTTCTCTTTCTAATTCTTCTTCTCTTCATCCTCCTGATTACTGTCTTCACTGTGTGACTAGTGTGTGTTGAGAGCTTCCTGTGGATCAGGCACTTCACATACATGACCTCATACAATGCCCCCCAAAACCCATATAGAATCTGCACATCACCATTCCATTTTTTACAGTCAAAAAACTAGTTTAAAGGACTCTTATGTGGAGAATCTATGTTTTGAGTACAGATTTCTATGTGCTTCCAAGTATATCTGTAATTACCCCAAAAATCCTGTTTATGACTTTTCTTATCATTATTATCCCTTCTTTGTCCCTGTGATAGAGAAGAGTCTTAGAGATGCAATTTGTCCAAGGATGCACAGTCACAGATGGCAAGAAGGATGTGAACCTGGGTCACGGGCTGTAAGAGCTCTTTCTCCTACACCACAGTTATAGATACAACTGTGCACATTAGAAGTGGATTATGTAAACTGATTTCTTAAGCTGTCTCATATGAAATAAGAGGCATTAATGATCCTTGACAGTACCTAATTTTTTGTCTTATGACTTACAAATACTCTGCTTAGTTGACAGTGGATATGGTAAGTAATTTATCCGCTCAATGGGCCTCTTGGGTCCTGTGAAACCAAATCATATTCCATTTTGGATTAGGAAAATGTTTGATTAGGCAGAGTTTAACATTTCCTCTTCCTTGGTACATTCCAATCCTAGGTTGCTGTTACCAGAGACTTTATAAAAAGCTTTCTAAGCAGTTCTTTGGCTTGGGTCGGACAGTATCCAAAGTCTCACACCTGGGCTGTGGCTCACATTGAACCAAAACGGCATAGCCCACTTTTAACAAACAACTATTTGCCGTCCCTCTGATCCCCCTCCCTCAATGGCCTGAGCAAGACCAAATTATGTTTTCAGGATAATTAGTCCTTTTCCTCCTCCTACGATTGGTTGGGCACAAGCAATATTTCACTTTTTCTTTCGATGAAAGCATTGCTTTCTCTTCTTTTAGGAGAACATTCCCATATTGCCACTCTGGAAAGGCAAACGTAAAAATACGGATTCAGAGAAATGTTGGTCTGGTAGCTGGGCCTGAGGCGGAGCCTCGTTGGGAGTTTTGACCTGGCTTCAAACTGAGCTGCTGCAGCCCCAGCCCACAGCCGTGGTCCTTGTTGTGGTTTCACGACTGTTCGCTGGTTACACTCTGGGTATGTGGCTGCTTCCTGAGGAGCGCTCGGTTTACTATCAAAAGACTCCAAAATGAACAACCTAATTTCTGTGTGGTATTGAAGTGATATTTTAATCCTAAACAAACAATTTTAAGGTTCAATTACTGAATAACAGTACAGCGATGTTATTAATTTGCCTTTCAAGCTTTTGAAACAATTCATACTTTTTCATGTCCTTTTAAAGTTACCAATGGCTTCAATAAATATAAATGAATCCAGAAATAGCTGGATGAATTTCACATTCAACACTTTTTATTCCTTAAAAATTTAGTCTAGAACTTAAGAGATAGGAAAATATACAAATAATTTTATAGAGAACCCTGCTATAATCTCAAATTCAATTTAATATAAGTTAGAAACTTGGAAGTAATTGTGGAGATCATGTATCAGAGATAAAGCAATCTCATGCTTAATACTATAATATTGTTAATCAGGTAAGTAGTTAAAAATCTAGCAGTAGCAGCACATAATGTTGAGAGCTCTTCAAACTATCTTTATCATGTGTGAAAGACAAGAAGACTAAAGTTATAGAAAAGAAAGACAAATAATTTAGAAGCTGGAGTTAGAAGGCTTATAAATAAAAATTAACAATGTGGCAGCCAGATTATGTGAGAAATATTGTATTCGACAGGTGACATTTACCTAGCAACAGATAGTATTCGCCCTTCCCTGAGTTTCCAAAGGGAAGGGCAACAGAACACACTTTCTGCCCTCCCTGTGCTCTTTTCTCAGGCCTTGAGAGGAACTGCCCATCCCACACACCATATTCTGGTCCTTGTCCCCACCTTAGCTTTGGGAGACGGGTCACTCTTCCAAATGCACTCATTTAGAAATGAGGATCATTCATAAAGAGACTTTATTGTGTTCTTAAGGGCCCTTCGAGAATGATCCGGGGATTTATATGTGCTTAACGACCTCAAGTTTCCGCTCTCAGCATCCAAGACAAACATCTACCAAGGACAAGGGTAGCGCTGCTGCTGAAATACCACCTTCAGCATGTTAACTTTGCCATTTCCAAAATCTCTGTAAGTCTTAGGAGGAAATTCAATGACATTTCCTCCTTCACACAAGACAAATTAAAAACTTTTGATAAAAACGTTTGTTTTGGTGACTCCAGTCAGAAATATTTTTAACGACACATTGCCAAACTTCAACAGGTTTCATTTTAAGAACATATTTTCTGACGTTACAAAAACAAACAAACCCAACACTGCCTGTGAAGAGGTGGTTGTCTAGTGGCCCTGCCTTTGGAACAGCCTTCAGAAAGTGGGATGTCCAATTTTATCCATGCTCTGTGGACTTAGTTCAGACAACAAAAAAAGCCTCAGAACCATTTTCCCCTTCATGGACTTAACAGGGATAGAAAACAGCAGTCCTTCTGAGTCTGTCAGGGAGAAGTAATGAGTTTTCACTGCCTGACGTTTTGGGCTGCGCATGCACAAATGTGAAGATGAGAGACCTGTCATCTAGAGAGCATGATGGATACCAGGCAGGTGTGGGAGGAATTCTTATCATAATGGAACAATTCCTTCCTAATATTAGATCAAATTCCAGAGAAAGATCCCTGTTGTATGAAGCCGTGTACCATACATTTGCTCAGAAAATTAACTGCCACATCGTTAAAGCCTTTGATCTGCGTTGCCTGTGGGACGCGTCCAGGTGTAGTTCTTACTGGGCCCCGGTGATACCTGTTTCCTCTCCTCAGCCCTAGGCCTGGTAAAGGGACTTTCCACTTTTGCTAGTCTCCGGCAGTTTCATCAGATCTTAACCTTGACCACATCTCTACAAGTAGCGCCTTTAATTAACTCTCCTCACTTGAATCTTTGGCAATGGGGTTTCTGTCTTTGGAGAGTAGAGGAATGTTGGTTGCAGCAACTGAGACAGAGAATATCTGAGAAAAATTTAGGTTAAAGATTAAATGAAAAGTTTCTCTTTTAACATGCTGAATTTCAAGGAACTTCTGGAAACTTAACTGTAGTTAAGCAGCAGCAATTTGTTCACAGGGCTCTAAAAGTCAGAAGAGAAGTCCATAAAAAGTTGTTCATTAGGGATTTATCATTCATAGAGAATTCCAGAGGAAGACCCCTGTTGTATGAAGTCGTTCGTTGACAAAACCATCTAAGAAAATGTAAAGAACAGGAAAAGCAATAGGCCAAGGGGTGGCAATATTTAAATGGCAGAGGAAGGAAGAAAAGTACAGTATAGAATCAAGAGCTGCGGTTCATAGTTGCGACAAAGAAGGAGTTGCCAGAAGATGAGCTGCAAAGGAGAGATGCGGTGAGATGTGGTTGGGCAACTTCTCATCGTACCTGTCAGTGAGGGCTCGGAGGTTATCTGTGGCCTCAGTGGCTGCAGACTCAGGAGAGGAACCAGAGCAGAAACTAGCCTGGGAGATGCAAACCTGAGATGAAGTCCTGGGATCAATGAACGTAGACGGCTCTATGTTGATTTCCATTTCCAATCTTACTGCACACAATCTGTGAGGTAGCGTTTTCAGGACTCACTTGCTCTCTTTGGTTTTGGGTTTACTCTGGTCTTTTTGACCATGGCCAGAGGGCCTGGAAGATGTTTTGTGAGCATATAATGATTATTGCCCTACTAGTTGGGAACAGCCACTGAAAACAGATGCTTTAATTGAGTAGTCTAATTTAATTCTCATAATATAAAAGGTTGATTGCTTTTATTTCTGTTTTATAAGCAGGAAACAGTTTTTAAGTGGAATTTCCAGGATTGCAGTTTAGGTCTAACTCCAAACCTCATTTTCTTTACATCCCGTCACACTGAGACCTTGACGACAAGGCTCGCGAATCATTCGTACTTTGCAGATGACAGATTGAGCGTGCGGTCTAACACATTCAGTAACACAGTTAGGATTCTGGCTTGGAGTTAGATTTCTAACTCTTGGCTCTTTCAGCTCCACCACATGGACTGTTTTCAGATAGCCAATAAGGCACTGCGGTAGCACCAGGAAGTAATAAAAGTGTTTTAAGATATGATGTTTTCACTTGAGAATGTTACAGTGTAAATGGGGCAATGTACTGGGATACAGAAAACAGAGACTGATTCTGACTTTAAAGGTGTGCGGGTAACTTAATGGAAGAGCTTATATTTGTGCTGTACTTGGAAGATGGATTAGCTTGGTGGAAGCGGCCTCTAGTTAGAATCGATTTCAAGATGCAACAATGGACTTATAACTACAAAAACTGTATGCAAATCCTAGCAACTTCACTGCTCGCAAGTACGTTCAGCAGTAAACTAAATTCTTGAGTCATTAAGTTCTTAGTGGTAAGAAAACACAGACTTTTAAACACATAACTCAGGAAGGTACTGGATGGAATTTTTATAAGATCTTAATATAGAGATCCTGGTACCTACAAGGTCTCTGGGGGAAGGGAGGGAATACATAATGGTCTACATTCAAGAAGATTGTCTTTAGTCTAGGAAGAATTTAGTTCCTTATTCCCATTTAGTTAACATATGATTTATATTTAAAGTATGATCAAACATTGCATCAGACTATAATTTCCAGAAGTTAAAAAATATGGTTGTCATAAAGAGTAAACAGTTAATAAAACTTCATTTGCTAATCAATAAGGGAACCACTAATTGAGAAGCTGATTTAATGAGCATTTTCAGTAACTGAATATTTATCAACATTTTGAAAAAACAGAATAAGATTGATAGTTAGATATAAAATTTATTAATGTCCTACATGGTACCTGTCTCAGATGTTCAATAGAGTAACCACTGGCCACCCACTGCTATTTCAATCTGAATTAATTCGAAGTAAATCGAACTAAAAATTCAGTTCCTCAGTCACTCAAATGACACTCCAAGTGGTCAGTAGCCCCATGTGGCCAGGATTGGGCAGGGCAGAGTTGGAGCCTTTTCATTATTCTAGAAAGTTCTCTCAGACCATGCTCTCTAGAGTTGGGTAGATATGGGAAGATTCAGTGGGTTAAAGAATTTTGTCATTGATAATTAAAAATATATGTTTTATTTACAGACTTATTCTAACATTTTGTACTTAAAACTTGATATGCTTTCTCAGCTGAGTTCCTTAGAATCTCTCGAATAGAGAGTTGCGTGAACAATATTTTCTGAATCTGCTCCTGACGGTGTATTATCAGTGGAAACCTGATCAAACAGCAACAACACTGGGAACACTGTTGAAGGCTTCATCAGGGCATTTTAGAATCTCCTTTGTTCTGCAGGAGATGTGGTCTTTCATGTCTACGGTGGTCATTGGCACACCAGATGCTGTGTGCATGTTGTCACGCAGTGGCATGAGCAGTTACTTGGGGATGACAGCTGGGCCTTCTCAAATAATCACCACAATTGGATTAAATTTATCTTGTAGATCCAATATCTGGATTTCAGCCTAAAGACAATAACTAGAAAACTATGCCAGCTGTGGGGAAAATTCCAAAACCTTCCTGTTAGTTTGTAGACAATCTTTACTATCTGACATAATGTGTTAGAATTTTGTTGAAAGAAAGTAGTTCACTAGTTATTTGCATTTGGAAGTGAAAGAAAACATGTTGAATTCAGTTGTTGCAGAACACTGAAAAAGTATCAGCTTTTATTTTCTTGAATATTAGACATAACGGTTTTTTTTTTTTTTTTTTTCTCTAATGCCGAAGGTCTCTCTTTCAAAGACCAAGTCTTACCGCCAGCTGGGCACTTTGCAATTTAAAGTTTACAGGTCTCTTTCTCATATACAACATCTTGGGAAAACTTTACAACTCTTAAAAGACAAAACATCAATGACTAAAAGAGAAAAATATTGGTGAAGATTGCAGAAGCAATAATATGGATAAGTGTGTTGGCCTCAATATCAATGCTAGGCCATATCAAGGAAGTTACTTTTATTAAATAAAGTATATATACACACACCTGTATATTTTTCTTATTTTGTGGTATTTTCTGTTGAGAATAAAGTACTTCCACCAAAAAGAAAGTTCATTCATGTGTTTAGAATTTACATTTTTGATTCCATAACACATGCAAATTGTTCCTAACACTTGCATGATCTCTGCCTGTTTAGGCTACAAGAGCTCCCCAGAAATATACCAGCACCCACAGAAAACCTTAAACACACTTTCAGGAGCCTCTTGGATCATGTGGAGACTTGTTAGAGAGTTCATGGACCCCAGGATAAGAAGCCCTTAAACCTAGACAGTCAACACACCTTTTTAAAAGCCTCTTGCTTTTCTGACATTTAATAAACCTAAAATCCACATGATGGCGGCAAAGTCATAAAGTACCTTGCCACCATGTTCCATGTTCCTAAAGCAAGACTCATTCTTCTAACGTCACACTGAGAAGTAGAGAGCTAATACCATCAAAGATTGGCTGCCGCATAGTAAATTAAATGTTGTACAGAGTAAAACAAAAATCAGTGTAATTAAATTTTGTTTCTGTGAATATTTTGCTTTGTTCTTAAACCAAACTATTAATGTACTAGTAACAATTTGAGTTATTTTTAACTCAGCCAGTTTTTTGTTTTAGTAGTTAACGTAATATAAATTGATACATTTTACATTAAATCGTGGGTTAGATTTTTTTATATATTTGGCCATATTATGTGATAAATAAGTAAAATGTATAAAATGAAATATTCATATTTCCTCTATTGAGAATTTCAAATTAGAGTGATTGTCTTTAACTGTTTTGTTCAAGTATGTTTTATACTTAGAATATTTAGATTTTTTAAAAAATTTAGTATTTAAGTTTTCTTGAATATCAGAAAGAGCTCTGTTATAATTTTTAGAATGTTTAACTATGGTATGATACCTTGTAGTTTTATTTTCTATTTATATTTTGAATCATTTCACAGAGTTTGAGTTAAATTAATAAATTACGTTTTTTAAAGTTTATTCTTCAGAGCACCAGTCTCTTAAAATGCTTGAAGAAACACAGTTTTCACAGCCTAAATAAAGTGAGAAAATTCTATACACTATTTCTATTATATCTTTTCAAGATTCATTGTGTACCTTCATATATTGAAGGCTCTGGGGAATCTTAGGAAAATAAACTTGTTTAACTTTATTATAGTGTTTTCCAAACTCTTTGGACAATGGAACACCTAATAATAGCATAATAATTATTATAATATACTGTAGAAATAGTATTCTTGAAACTTATTCTAAAGTGCATGGACTTATACATTTAAATTTTTTTGTCTTTTTTTTTTTTTTTGTGATTCAGGTTGTTTGTATGGCCTTTTTGAAAATAACATTGAAGGAGATGTCACCAAAACGGAATTACAATTATATCCTGCTGCTAAGAAGCAGTTTGATTTTAAGTGAGTTACTTAATCCCTGTAAGTCTCTAATTTACTCATTTATAAAATAAGCAAATTATATAATAAAGACTCCAAGATTTTTTTTTCTAAATCTCCGATGTTTTGTTATTCCATAATGTATATTATAGCCTGCTTTTCAAAGACATAGGACTTCTCAAATTTTCCTGCAATCCAATAAATACCATAAGACAATGGACAATGTTTATGAAATATAAATGAAAGATTCCTAAAATAACGTGAAAGAAACAGAAATCGGTTTCAGAATTTGTTGTGCTGTGTATTTAAAATCAACTATGCTGTGGTGAGTTTCAACGAAAGGTGTAGGTTGTTTTCTCTTGTGTGGTAAGCAATGTGGAGCCAGCTCCCCAGAGCCGGATCACCAGGCGGAGTCTCTGTGGTCCCTTAGCTTTTCCTTCATGGTGATGGCCACACCTCCAGCCATAATGCCCACCCTCCTAGTGCAAGCAAGGAGCAACAGGGAGGAGGAGGGGAGACTGTAGGAAGAAAGCAGTCACTTCCCAAGTATTCCTACCAGGCTTACTTTTGCTGATGTCTCATTTAGCATGTAGAAGGGTGCCTAGTACGTGGTAAGAGCTCAGAAGTATTTGTGGAATGACTAGATCTCAGTGGCCAGCTCTCTCTCACAGGCTGTGATCAGAATTCCCAAGTTACGAATATTGGTTTTTTGTCCTCCTTATTGTAGGCCAACTGATGAATGAAATCCTGGTCCTATTGGTAAAGAAGTAGAAATGGTAGTTAATAGGAGTGTTTGCTGCAAACTGTAGGTCTTTATGAGGACTGTGCTAAGATGAACTACTTTGTCAAACAAACAGAGAAAAATCTGTGGTGGGAAAGGGCCAGGGACACTGAGTCAGCCTCTTTGTCTGGGCAGAGTGGAAAATCTTCATCATCAATGCCTCAACGCCCTCAACGCCCTCCCCACAACTACCAAATCTTCTTCCTTTCCTTAATAATCATAAATGATTGTAGGTGATATTAACATAACTTCGAGCTTCCTGATGCAACGTGGTGTAAACCTCAGGGTGTAAAATTTTCTCAAACTTACTTATAACAAGATTGGGGAGTGGAAAATATCAAACAGACCTCATTGTATAGCCAGACCAGTAAAATTTCATTACAACAACTGGCAACAGGCATCCACACTGGTAAAAACATAAATACCTCGTAATTACAGAATATGGGATTTGGAAACGAGAGTGAACTCATACTTAAAACCTCTCTGACAAAGAGGTAAATCATACCTGCAGATAGTAGCAAAAAGAGTTCTGAAATGCCACAGGCCTTAATTAATGAATTATATTTTACAGTAATTTGTGGTCAGCCAAAGATTTTTCACATATGTCAAGCATCTCAATGTACTTAATCTTTCCAACCACTTACATGAGAATGGCTGTTAACAGCCCAACTTTGCACATACTGAGGAGATAGGACAGCTCAGCCACGGTCACGTATGCGCAAACATTGCCCATTTTTTCTGTGATTCAGAAATAGACACAGCATGACGTGATAAAAAGCAGTGTGAGCCTTTTGCAGTTCAACTTAATACTAAAATCATGTTCATTTGATCCTATCATAGGGCTGTTGCTCCAAAATATTTTTTCTTCACTTCAAACTCACCAGAGTGTTCCTGGCTCCAGCTTTGTGGCCTAGCATTGCTTTTGGCTTTGAGTCACAAACTGTGACTGTACCTGGACTGGCCACCTGGAGAACCTGGTTTGGGTGGTTCTGCAAGTTGCCGTCCTTCGTCAGCAGCTAGTACTCCCTCTCCTGGGTTTAAACATAAAATAGGGAGTGGACCCAGGGTGCCACACCGTTTCGCATCTGTGCCCTTTCCCACTTCCTTGTCTTGCCCCTAAAGTGTAATATTTCAGCAATCATGTTTATGCTATTAGTTTATAAGATTAGTGAAGACAGCGATTCCTAGTTTACATGATCTAAAATATCATGCAAAGGTCACCAGTTCTGAATTGGCAGCTGAAATAAAGAAATTATCTGATTAATTAATTCATCCCAGACTTATTAGAAACCCATTTTATTGCAGGCACCTGGTCAACTTCTGAGATCACAAAGATGAATTACAGCTATCCCTTCCCTTTGAGGAATTTTATGCTCCATCTATGTAAAGATTGCACTGCTTCTGATGGGTGACTTCTGGTAATTTTCGGGAACTCGTTAGTATGTCCTCTTTCTTCCTTACTAACAATCTTGATTTCTCAGCTTGCTGGTTGAATAAATATGCAATGGTTTCATCTGAATATTCATGAGAGTTAAACTCCCTCAGCACATCCTGGAAAACAATGAGCAAATAATAAACATCAGGGGAACCAGAAAGTAGGCAGGACACAGGGCATTCTCCAGTAGAACCTCAGAAAGCGTTCAGAAGAGCAATTTCTTATGAATGCTATTGGATAGATGTGGTAGACTTGCCGTTAAAGACTATTTTCCCAGTTTTGTAAATTAAAATTTGTTACTCTTTTGATTTAGTTCTTAAAAAGAATAAATGAAGTTAGAAGTGAGGCCTCACAAAATACCAGCCATTCACTGTGATACATCGAGCAGAATTGCTTAAAAGTGATTGAGTAGGCTCACTTTTAGTTTCCTGGATAATCAGGCAGCTAGGAGGAGGAGCTGTTTGAGCAGGGTTGGGTGTCTTACTTGGGGGGCTGCAATAAAGCTCAGCTTACCTGGCACCGGGACTTTTTTCCTTTTATTATGGGAGAACTATCATTTCCCATGAGTCTCAATGTTCCTAGATGTGGGGAGTTTTTTTCCAGACAAGCCCTGTGGCTGGATGACACCCCAAATGCAGACTGCATGGCACCAAGCAAAGCCTTAATACACCCATTGTCAAAGGTATCTGCTCAAGCTTGCCCTGTAGAAAGGGGGACTATGGGGAGGTCAACTAGATATTCTTTCATTCAGGAAGCATTACCAGTCACCTAAGATTGGGTTAGCTTCCCTTCCAGGAAGCTGCTGTGTCTTCTGTTCTATGACTGTAGTACACATCACAGCATATTGTAATTACCAATTCACTTCTTGGCATCCTCCCCATTTTATAAGTTCCACAAGGGCAGGGCTTGTGGTTAAGTAAGCATTGACTCTCAAATGCCGGGCAGTGTTTGTCATATGGAAAGTGCTCTATTATATTTTAATCAATTGTAAATGCAACACACCCCAATGTTTAAGGCTGTGAAATCTGCAATACAACTGACTCTTGCTAACTGAGCACGTTTAGACAAGGTTAACCTATTAATGCACCAGGCCCCTCATCTGCAAAATAAGTACCATAATGGTAATTATCTTGTGGTATTGCCAGATGAATACCTTAGTAGAAAAAATGAACAAAGTCAGTGCATATTTTAGGGTAATGAAGGTGAGGCAGCCTTAAGATGAAAGCAACCTAGAAAGGAGGAAATCAGAGAGAAAAGGCACCACAACCAATAGATTAACAAGCTAAAGTTTGGACTACCTTGAAATTTCCAGTTCCGTAAACTAACACATTTCCTTCCAATTGTTAAATCAATTTTATTTGAATTTTCTGTTGATTATAGTTGAAAGAATTCTGACCTACTTAATAGTCAAACTTGTTAATATTTTCAACCTCATGGTTATGAAATTAAACTTCCTATAATTTAATTAATATTTCTCTGCTAAATTAGTGATACTGGAATCTTCACATTTGTCAATTGCTCATTTTTGTTCTGTCTTTGGCAAAATTTTTGTTGTTTTTGTTTTATGCTGACAATTTTCCTATTTGAGAGTGTATCTATTTTATGGATTCGTATTGATGTCTGTGTACGTATATACATATGTATTCTGGCTTATGCAGTTTACCCTTGAATAACGTGGGTGTGAACTAATGGGTTCATTTATATACAGACATTTTTTAACAAAACTTTGATGGAAAATATAGTATTTACAGGATAGGAAACCCACGTATACCGAGGGCTGACTTTTCAAATAAGTGGGTTCTGCAGAGCCAACTGTGGGGCTTGAGTATGCAAGGATTTTGGTATACACAGAGGTCCTGAACCAATCCCGCAGGTATACTAAGGAACGACTCTAATACTTTTCTGTTACATGGGTTGTAAAGTTCTTTTCTAAGTCTACAAGTCGGTAGCTTTGTTTTAAACTATTTATGGTATAATTTGTTGTGCTATTTAATATTTCAATGAGTTGTTTTTCTTTTTTATTGCTTTTGTGTCTCACTTAAGAAATCTCATTCTTACTTTAATTTATAAAGATATTCTTCTAAATATTTAAAAGATTTTTCTTTCAAAATTTAGTTAGATAGACAAATGGCCAATAAACATGAACAAAATGCTCAATATCACTAACCATCAGGGAAATGTAAATTAAAACCGCAATGATATATCACCTTACCCCTGCTAGAATGTCTTTTATTAAAGTCCAAAAATAATAGATGCTGGCATCGATGCAGAGAGAGGAATGCTCATACCTTTCTGGTGGGACTGCAAATTAGTACAACTCTATGAAAAACAGTATGGAGATTCCTCAAAGAACTAAATATAGACCTATCATTTGATCCAGCAAACCCATTACTGGGTATCTACTCAAAGGAAAAGAAATCATTTTATCAAAAAGACACCTGCACTCAAATGTTTATTGCAGCACCATTCACAATTGCAAAGATATGGAATCAACCCAAGCGCCCATCAATTCATGAGTGGATTAACGAAATGTGCTGTATGTATACCATGAAACTCTACTCAGACATAAAAAAGGATAAATTAATGCCTTTTGCAACAGTTTGGATGGAACTGGAGACCGTTATCCTAAGTGAAGTATCTAAAGAATGGAAAAACAAACACCGCAAGTACTTGCTATTACATTGGAACTAACTGATGACCACACATGTGCACAGAGGAAAGTAAAACTCAGTGGAAATCAAGCAAGGGGTAGGGGGGAGGAGGGGATGGGTGAAAACCTACCTAACAGGTACAATGAACACTATCTGGGTGATGGGCACACTTATAGCCATGACTCAAGCATTATGAAAGTGATTCATGTAACCAAAAGCATTTGTACCCCATTAATATTTTCAAATAAAAAGAAAGAAATTTAATTTTTTATAACACACCTGCAACTGATTTTGAAGTATGCTGTCATTGCTATAATTTTATTGTTTCTATTATGGAAAGCCAATTATCCCAAATACCATTTAATGAATAAAGTCCTCTCTTTGTATGATTTGCAATGCCTTTTGTGTACCAAGGACTCATTCTTTCATGGGTCTATTTCTGTCCTGTTGATATATTTGTCTATTTCTACAACATCTTCATATTGTCTTAATTAATATACTTTATATAGTTAAAAATTTAATATAGCATATAAACAAACCTTTATAGTTGCTAAGTCAAGTAGTCTTATTTGTAAATCTCCAAATTTTCACTGGCTCTTCTAATCAGTACATTTTAATCAATATATTAATTTTTAAATTAAGTTAAAATTCACATAAATTTTACCATTTTGACTATTTTGAATTCTACAATTCAGTGCTTTTGGCACATTTCTAGTGTTGTATAACCATCACCACTACTTAATTTCAGAATATTTTCATCACTCCCAAAAGAAACCCTGTACCCTTGAGCAATCGCTCCCCATATTCTTCTTTGCTAGTCTGTGGAAACCACCCATCTGCGTTCTGTCCCTATGGATTTGCCTATTTTGAACATTTCATGTAAGTGAAATCATCATACATCATGTGCCATTTTTGTGTCTTGGTGTTTTTATGTAGCATAACATTTTCATGTTTCTCTTAGGATGTAGCAAGTATCAGTACTTCATTTATTTTCATGTTTGAATAATATTCTTTCATACGGCTACACGACATTTTATTTATTCATTCATCACTTAATGAACATTGGGATTGTTTCTACTCTTTGACTATTTTGAAAAAAGCAGCTATAAATGTTAATGTACAAGTTTTTGTTTGAACACATGTTCTCAGTTCTCTTAGGAGTGCAACTGCTACTCAATCATATGGCAATTCTGTACTTAACTTTTTGAGGAACCTCCAAACTGTTGTCCACAGTGACTGTACTATTTTACTTTAGCACCAGAAATATATGAGAATTCCAATTTTTTCAAATTCTTGCCAACATTTATTATTTTTCATTTTTTACAGCCACTCAAGTGATTGTTAAGTGGTATCTCATTGTTATTTTGATTTGCACATCCCTAATAGCTAGTGATGATTGGCATCTTTTCATTAGTTTATTGGCCATTTGTACATCTTTGGAGAGATTTCTATTCAAGGCCTTTGACATTTTAAAATTGAGCTGTTTGTCTTTTTATTGTTGAGTTGTAACAGTTCTCTATATATTTTGGGCACTAGACTCTTATGAGATACATTAATTGTAAATATTTTCTCCCATTCTGTACATTGCCTTTTAACTTGCTTGGTAGTGTCTTTTGATGTACAAATTTTAAATTTTGATGAAATTCAATTTATCTTTTTGCTTTTGTTTTCTTACTTGTGTTTTCAGTGTCATATTTAAGAAAGTGTTGCCTAATGCATGGGTTTGAGTCCTATAAATTTGTTTTTTTTCAAGATCATTTGGCTATTTGGGTTCTCTTGCAATTCCATGTGAACTTTGGGATCAGCGGGTCAATTTATGCACAAAAGGCAGTTAGAATTTTGATAGTAGATCAATGTGGGGAATATTGCCATCTTCCAACCAATGAACATGGATATCTTGCCATTTCATTAGGTTATTTAATTTCTTTCATCAATGTTTCATAGTTTTCAGTGTAATAGTATTTTATCCATTTTAAAAAATTCATTTATACATATTTTGTGCTTTTTGATGCTATTATAAATGGAGTTATTTTTATCATTTGATTTTTGAATTGTTCATTGCTAGTATGTAGACATACAACTTTTACGTGTTACTCTTTTAACCGTGCTAAACTCATATATTGTCTCTAATAGTTTTTACATGTGTGGATTTTTTAGGTTTATATATATAATACATGTCATCTGTGAAATGAAGTAGTTTTGCTTCTTCCTTTCTAGTTTGGATGCCTTCCATATTTTTTTCTTGATGAATTTCCCTGGCTAGAACTCCTTCAGTGCCATGTTCAATAGAGACAGCAAGAGGGGAAATCTTTGTCTTTTTTTTTTTTTTTTGCCACTAATCATGATGTCAGCTGTACATTTTTTATAGATGTCTTTTATTAGATTGAGAATGATCCTTTTTATTTCTTCTTTTAGTGTTTTTATCATGTAAGAGTAAGAGATTTTGTCAAAAAACTTTTTTGCATCGAGATGATATTTTTTCTTCTTTCTATTAAATATGATACACTGATTGATTGTGATTATTTTGTATATTGAACTATCCTTGCCTTCCTCGAATGAATCCCACTTGGTCATCACAGTGGTTAAGTTTTGATGTCAATCTGGCTAGACCATAGCATCAAGATGCTTGGTCAGACAAATTTTTAGAAACACACAGCCTCCCTAGGCTCAACCAGGAAGAAACAGAATTCCTGAACAGACCAATATCAAGGACTGAAATTGAAACAGCAATAAAAAACATTCCAAAAAATAAAAGTCCCAGACAAGATGGTTTCACACCTGAATTTTACCACACCTACAAATAAGAACTCGTGCCTATCCTGCAGAAATTATTCCACAGCACCGAGAAGGATGGATTCCTCCCCAACACATGTTATGAAGCCAACAAAACCCTGATACCAAAACCAGGAAAGGACACAACAAAAAAGGAAAACTACAGACCAATATCCTGCAGGGAGGTAGCTGAGCTCCCAGCAAAAAACCGGGTCCCTTTGGTATAGTTGCAAGGGATAAGAAAATAATAGAGAAAAATGGAAAATAAGAGAACTAAAAGAATACCAGAGACAAAGATATGGTTTTATAAGTTTATGAAGATTATAGGCAAAGTGGGATCTCAGGGAGCCTAGACCTTCTCCGTGGGTCTCAAAAAGCCCCGAATGAGGTCTTACATGGTAACTTATAGGGAATAGTGATTAGTTGCCAGGGGTAACAGATTTACATAACAATAGGTAGTTCCTCTCAGGTTAACAGATTTTCAAATGGCTTCTACAGATTCTTTAACTAATTCTATCTACATGAGCAAATGGTTACAAAATCTTTCAAAGATAAACTTCTAAGTTCTGAGGTAAGTTTATCACTTAACAGAGGGGTTAAACAGAGATATGTTGGCTCCATATTTATTAGGTTATAGTGAATGGAGACAGGTAGTCTAGAGTGTTCAAACAAGAGCTTTGCTTCTAGCCATTCGGGCAGCTGTCTGTCCCGGGGGACACTCCATTGTCAGCTCTCATCCTGTAGTTTTTGACAGATTCACTTTGCTATACAAATCAAATCCAAACCTTTAGGTCTGAGAAACGTGGCGCCTTGTGGGATACAGCCGCTATTGTCTTTCAGAGATGCCCTTCGGTGTGTAACACCATTTGAAATGCAAACCAACTCATTCACATATTTCTTCAGGGCAAAGCTCTGCAAAACTCCGAAGACAAATCCTGTCTGCAAATACATTTACATTAATTCATGGAGCAACAATATCCCTTATGAATATAGATGCAAAAATTCTCAACAAAATTCTAGCTAACCGAATCCAGGTGCTTATTAAGAAAATAATCCATCATGACCGAGTGGGCTTCATTCCAGAGATGCAGGGATGGTTCAACATACACAAATCTATAAACCTTATTCACCACATAAACAGAAGCAAAAACAAAAACCATATGATTCTCTCAATAGATGCAGAAAAAAGCATTTGACAAAATTTGACACCCTTTTATGATAAGAACACTTAACAAAATAGGCATAGATGGGGCTTACCTAAAAATGATACAAGCCATTTATGACAAACCCACAGCCAACATCATTCTGAATGGGGAAAAATTGAAAGCATTCCACTTAAAACTTGAACCAGACAAGGTTGCCCACTATCTCCACTTCTATTCAACATAGTGCTGGAAGTCCTGGCCACAGCAATCAGGCAAGAGAGTGGATTTAAAGGCATATGAATGGGAACAGAAGAGATCAAATTCCCACTGTTTTCTGATGACATGATATTATATCTAGAAAACCCCATGGATTCAACCAAGAGGCTCCTAGAATTGATAAATGAATTCAGTAAAGTCTCAGGATATAAAATCAATACACACAAATCAGAGGCTTTCATATACACCAATAGCAGTCATACCAAGAACCAAATCAAAGACTCAATTCCCTTCACAATAGTAACAAAGAAAATAAAGTATCTAGGAATATATTTAACTAAGGAGGTAAAAGACCTCTACAGGGAGAACTATGAAACATTGAGGAAGGAAATAGCAGAGGTGGAAAACCACACCATGCTTGTGGGTCGGCAGAATCAACACTGTTAAGATGTCTATACTACCTAAAGTGATCTACAGATTCAACACAATCCCTATTAAAATACCAACATCATTCTTCACAGATGTAGAAAAATTAATTCTACGCTTCGTAGGGAACCAGAGAAGACCCTGCATAGCAAAAACAATTCTAGGCAATAAAATGAAATGGGAGGTATCAACTTACCAGACTTCAAACTTTATTTTAAGGCTGTAGTGATCAAAACAGCTTGGTACTGGTACAAAAATAGAGCCATTGACCAGTGAAACAGAAGTGAGAACCCAGATATAAAACCATTCTCATATAGTCACCTAATCTTTGACAAAGCAGACAAAAACATACACTGGGGAAAAGAATCCTTATTCAATAAATGGTGCTGGGAAAACTGGATAGCCACATGTAGAAGACTGAACCAAGATCCACACCTTTCACCTCTCACAAAAATCAACTCATGCTGGGTAACAGATTTAAACCTAAGGAGTGAAACTATTCGAATTCTAGAGGAAGATGTTGGAAATACTCTTGTAGACATTGGCCTAGGCAAAGTATTTATGCAGAAGACCCCAAAGGCAATCACAGCAACAACCAAAATAAATAAATGGGACCTGATCTAATTAAAAAGCTTCTGCACAGCCAAAGAAACTGTCACAAGAGCAAACAGACAACCTACAGAATGGGAGAAAATTTTTGCATGCTACAAATCTGATAAAGGGCTGATAACTAGAATTTACTTAGAACTCAGGAAAATCAACAAGAAAAAATCAAACAACCCTATCCAAAAGTGGGCAAAGGGCATGAACAGAAACTTTTCAAAAGAAGACAGAATAATGACCCAAAAACATATGAAAAAATGCTCAACATCTCCAATCATCAGGGGAATGCAAATCAAAACCACAATGAGATATCGCTTATCTTCAGTGTGACTGGCATTTATCAAAAAGTCCCAAAACCATAAATGTTGGCATGGATGCAGAGAGATAGGAACACTCATACACTGCTGGTGGGACTGCAAACTAGTGCAACCTCTGTGGAAAGCAATATGGAGATACCTTAAAGAGACACAAGTAGAAGTACCATTTGATCCAGCAATCTCATTACTGGGCATCCACCCAAAAGAACAAATGATACTCTATAAGAAAGACATCTGCACCCAAATGTTTATAGCAGCACAATTCACAATTGCAAAGATGTGGAAACAACCCAAGTGTCCATCAATACATGAGTGGATTAATAAAATGTGGTATATGTATACCATGGAGTACTATTCAGCTTCAAGAAACGATGGTGATATAGCACCTCTTTTATACTCCTGGATAGAGCTGGAATGCATTCTACTAAGTGAAGTATCCCAAGAATGGAAAAACAAGCACCACATGTATTCACCATCAAATTGGTATTAACTGATCAACACATA
>RJWJ010019998.1:0-29598 GCA_004363605.1 Indri indri | reverse complement strand
ACACTACACGTGTATTTTACATGCTACTAGATGAGACCATGTCAGAAGCTGAAAGTACAAAATGGAGGTATATTAAACTCATTCTAGTTTATTTTAATGCAACTATTAATATTAATAATGCATCACAAATTTTTTTTAAAAAGCAGTCTGGATAATGCTAAATCCAATGGGATGCCAAGATATCAAGTATAACCCAGGACTGTCCCAGGAATGAAACATCTGTTCACATTAGCCATAGTCCAAAATAAATTTCTGTTCATCAAAAATCAGGATTCTACTAGTTCTATGCAAAATTCACATGGGAGGGTCTTGAAAATGCTCAAAATTCCACTGGTACCAATTTGGGCACACAGTAAATTGTTTTTGTTCACTCTTTCTTAAAAAACTAATAGTTAAAATATGGCTCTGTGAGCTTTCACTTACATGGCGAGAGAGTAACATTAGATATCCATTCTCGTAATAGTAAATGCATTTAGATGGTTTTTTTCTTCCTGAAATTAATAGTTTTTAAAACCTATGAATGATGTCCTCTCCCGGTGAATCCCTTAGAGCACTGGAAGATCTGTGATCCAAAAATTTTCCTGTACCTATACTGAGAGTTTTTGGAGGCATTTCGATGCACTCCTTACCACATTTCTGGAAATCTTACTTTTCTTATTCACTCTTTGCTTGTCCCAGAGTGAATTTCCTTGTACCAAAATGGAAAATTAAAAACCCAAATTGATTTTGAAGGTTGAAAGGGGAAGGGTAATATCCTAAGGATGTTTATAATTCTGTTTTCTCTAAGTACATGATTTTGTGTCTGTGCAGTAGCTGACATTACAAGACCGAGGTGTTCTGAAATTGCTTCTGCTTAGAATCAAGTGTTAAGAAACCAGTTTTCTATATCATGCTGGCTAAGTATGTGAACACATAAGTGGCACACACACACACGCATGCAAACGTTCTTCAAACAAGTATTTGGAGGGTAGTTAGGAGAACTTTTTATTTGGGGACTGCTACCAGTCGCTGGAAACCTGTTATAATTGCCTATATCATGTGTATCTGAAGTGTAGTCTTCCTGGCAAATGTAAGTCCTCAGGAAGGCCAAGTGCAGCACGCTGTACATGACAGGATTCTGCAGAGGATGCCCACTCTGCCTGTGCCCGCCAGAGCAAGGAAAGCAGGCGACCCCACAGTAACCAGTGACCCCTTGCCTCCTCAAAGCACTCTGTGCCAGACTTCTTATTTTTCTTCAAACCACTGCTTTTTAGACTTTTACTTTCCTGATTCTTTTTAGGAATTGAAGGTTCTTTTCAAGATTAATTTGGTTTGTATCATTTATCACATAGGTGTGATTTGGAAGTTTCTAGTTGACATATTCTTGCTATTTGCAAATTTTACTTTTTCTTATACTGTTGTAAATCTAAGTAGTCTTTAAATACACACACACACACACACACACACACACACACGCACGCGCACGCGCATGCATAGTCTCACATACACATAGATTTGTATACACACAAGGAAAGAATCCTAAACATTAAAAGCTACTGATATCATTATTGGAATTCAAAATCCTTTATGTTTCAAAATCCTTAATATGGCCAACTTAAATCCTTATACAGATTATAAAATTTAAATGGGACAAAGGAAAGAGGAGGGTGGAAGATGAGTAAAGGCAGTGCCCGGGGTTAAAAAACCCATGACTAGTCTAGTAGTTAAATTGGAAGGAGATCACTGATTAGAAAAAAATCCTCAGGAAAAAATAAAATGAGAATGAGTTTTTTAAGCCCAGAAGAAGAACTGGTGTCATCAGAGTGATAATAGCCCAGAGCAGGACAATCACTCCGACTTACTGACAGAATCAAGAGCAGCCAAAACCTTTCTTGGGAGAACATTAGAAAATTCTTTTTTTCTAAAGGAAACATGTACTTTTATCAACAGATTAAGACTATCACAACCACAGCCTGTTAAACAGATCATGCCTTGTCTCTCATCCAGTTCTAGTACCAATTTTCTTTGTATATCTGAACAAAGGCACCGTCCCCAGTGTCTGTCTGCCCTCAGCACAAGGTAACCGTGCTGTTTAGTTCACGGGAATAGTCATCCCGAGCATGCACCACGCAGCAGCACCCTCACTGCCTGTGTGTTACACACCTGAGTTTCTGCGTGCTTGGCTACTGGAGACATTAAATCGGGTTCCACTGTGTTTGTACTCGCTTAATTGCAGTGGCAAGAACAATTATTGTTAGGGCTTTCCATCCCATTTGTTTAGACCACCACCTCATTTGTTCCCCTTAAACTGTCCTCTAAAATATTATTGTTCCGTTTTACATACACAGACATCAGGCTCAAATTGGAAATGCACCTTGTTATATTTTATATTCACAATGTCAATGATTGCCTGCCTACCCACGTCCACACCTAAGGAAAGCTGTCCTGTCCACGCTCCCTGTTGTGCTGGTGGCCGTGCCCTGTAGTAGTAGACCCATTCTCTACTCCCATCCCAACCCCCCACCCTGGTCACACACAACTGCTTAGTTCTGACATAGCTGACCGACCAAGGGACATTCCCAGTGAATATGCCTGCCAGCAATCAGTGATGCTTCTTATTCTCAGCCAATCAGATTCTTGCTCTTAGGAATTAGAATTAGGAAACACAGAAAGAGTCAGTCACAGGAATAACAGAAGCTAAAAAGTCATGCTCATCGCCAGCTTTGTGGCGTGCAATCTGTGCAGCCACCCAGGACTCCAACCTTAGAAAAGCCCCATCCTTGGTTTAATGCTCCTCTGTAGCCATCTTGAAATTTTTAACACATTTTGAACCAGGGGCCTGTATGTTCATTTTGCCTTGGGATCCACAAATTATATAGCTGGTCCTAGTCATGACGTAAAAATTAGAGCGATAATTCTCAAATAGAGGAATGGACTCTAAAAGAACAGAATCTCTGGGAAGTAGTGGGTAGAGTGGGTGGAGACAAGGGAAAAATCTGAGAAGATCTATTTAATTTTATAATTTAGTTTTATTTTATAAAAATATAACAAAACTATTATTTTTATAACGGCAACTTCATGAAACAAAACACAACCACCTTCTTTTTGCTGCTGGCTTACAAAGAAAATACAGAGATTCCTAACTAGAGTTTCTACTCCCCTAATCCTGAGGGATGTGTGAGAATTTCTGGGGGAAGTGTGAACAAAATGTTTACATTTATGGAGAGTTGGCATTGGTTTAAAGGGTGGGGAAACCCTGCAGTAGGGAGAAACTGGGCAGCCGTGGTGAAGCCAGCCTGGGGAGCCTGTTCCAGGTAGAGGAACAGAGAAACAGAGGGCTGGCAGCGCTCGCTTCTGAATTCAGGCCCTTCCTAACACTCTAGTTTGCGCGTACGCCGCCCCATCCTCCATCCTCTGATATCTGACATCTTCCACATGCCACGTGCTGCTCATTGATAGAGAACAAAAAAAGTGTGCTTGGTGTTTAAAAAATATGTGGGCCCTCACTTCTTTCTCATACAGACAATTAGCAGGGGCTTATTATTTTTAAAAATCAAATAATTTTTCATTAGCACCTCATCGATATAATTATGTTACTATCTCAGCTCTCTCTTTTACCTAGGTGTCCAGAAACCCTTTCAAATCCAGAACTCTCTGTCTCCTCTCCCCAGCTCAGGGAATAGTTGTAAGAGAAAAGAGATTTTGCATTGATTTGAGAAGAAAGCTTTGTTTTGCACAAAGGCCATAAACCACCTTCCAGCTCCTCTTAGTGCCATTAAGTGGCATCCTTTAACATTAGTTGAATGAAATTCTTAGGACATGGGGATGGGGGAGGGAGGAACAGCTCTTTATCTGTAAGTACAAAAACACAGGCTCAAAGAGAAACAATCATTAGGGCTATCAGCATTTCAGATAATCCATTAATGAGATAATTGAGAATTGCCCAAAAATGTGAGGTTTTTTTTTTTTCATTTCAAAATAAGTAGGACACTTTATGTTTGATTTAGATGCCATGACTTTGTGGGCATAGAAAACTAATCACTTTGCAATTCATTTGGGGACCAGCACAGATGGAAGTTTAAATACTCTATCAGCAATTTCTAGTTATTTTGTTTATTTCAATTCTAAACATTCCTCTTTGCCTCTTTCAGCACTGTGAAAAGTTTCTGTACAGCAAATTCGTGTTTTTTCAATTAAGGTGACTTAAAATGTTATTCTGAGGAACTTTTCGAAATTTCATGACACTTCTTGAAATAGCTAAAGACCCCTGGATTGCTGCAAATCCAAATAATGAAAGTGTTAAAAATAGCAGGACAAAGTCACCTGAAGCAACTAGGGATGAAACTTTATACTTCTGTGGAATGTATGTGTACGTGAGCGTGCAGACACACACATACACACACACACATACGCACACACACACCCCACCTTTTCATCTTCAAACTCCCACTCCCATGTTCATCTTCAGCCAAAAAGTTTATCTTCCCAGAGTTTTAAACACCTTAGGCATTTTTTTCCAATGTGATTTCATTAATCCTCAGATCCTGGGAGATAACAATAATAAGAGTGTCTAAAATTGTATAATGATTAGTAACTAAGGCAAAGAAAGGGAAATTTGCTTTTTCCTTTACCTATTTAGAAACACAGGCATTTTAACTCTATGCTTAAAAAAAGAGAGGAAAACCAGCATTTTAAGAAAGACATGAAAGAAAAGTGGGGAACAGTGTGGCTTAAGTGGTTAAACTAATTGATATTTCTCAATGATTGATTTGTTTTCTTTAAATATGTTTCTTTTTTAAAGTCTTGCTTCAGGGGAATGGGGATCTCTGTTTCTCATGAAGAAATGTAGACTCTTAGCATTCGAATGTAAATTGGAAATAATCTAGACCAGTGGTTCTCAAAGTGTGGTCCCTGGATCAGCAGTATCATTATCACTTGAGAATTTGCTAAAAATGCAAATTCTTGGGATCTTCTCCACACCTACTAAGTCAAAATCTCTGAGAGTGAGACCCAGCAATCTGTCTTTTAACAAGCCCTCGATGATAAAGTTTGAGAATCACTGATAAAAACCATCCTTCCAGCTGCAGAAGAATTCCCTACCATGGCAATTCTAACAGAAGCTCATCCATGCATATGGTAACATACGTAAGTAACACAATCAGAGCTGGCTTAGAGTAGACATTTAATATATAATAATAATAATAATTAAATAAAAATATAATTAAAATCAGCATTACCATTGTCATTGTCATCATCATCATCCAGCCACTGCTTGAATAATAGTTCCATTGCCATCCTGCTTCTTGGCTATCAACACCCTTTGTTAGAAAGTTCTTTCACGTTTAGTTACAGATTTACCTCTTCATAATGGTTACCCACTGACTCTAATTGTGTTTTCTATAGTAAGGCAGATCATATTCTTTAACACTTTACTATAACTTTTCAAATGTATGGATGGAAGAAGCATATAATCTGAGAGATGGGAATCATAAAGACCTCGTTAATTCAATGCTCTTTCATCTTATATAAGAAAAACCTGAGGCCCAAAATAGGAGAATGACTCGAAAGCCATCTACATGTTTATCACTGTCTTCCCTTCCCCAGATTCAAATTCCAAGCTGCTTCAACCATTTCTAATTGACATGACATCCAGGGTCTTCACCCTTTGTTCACTGCTTTCTGAACATGGTCCTGTTTGTCAATATCTCTTTTCATATGTGGTGTCCATAATCTCACACAAAACTCAGAATATGGTTTGACTGTTGAAAGGTACACTGGCAATGTTTTTTTCCCACGATTTGGGGCTTTTTCTTCTTTTAATGCTCCTTACAGATTGTGTCTACTTTTTATAAGGTGGCCAGTGCCCCCATTTAGGTCACAGATGTTGTGCACATTCACTGTGATTGACCCTGCAGCTGCTAAGCCACTTAACAGTGTAACCATAGCTCTCCTTTTCCACCATCATGTCAAGAATTATCATGAAAGTCTCAGTCCATTGTTTTGCTGAAGTAAAGATATGCTATATTTTTGAGCATTTCTTGATAAACAGATGAGAAAACATATACAATGTTAATAGAATGGGTTTGGAACAACTTCCTTCTTTTTTAATGAACTCATCTTAACCGTAGATTTTTATTATATTATTTTCTCACAAACTTGTTCTATAAATTTCCTGGGGATTAATGTCAAGCCTAGTGATTGTAATTTCTTAGATTACCATTTTTTAGCTTTTTGAAGATTGGGGACATTTTCCCATCTCTAGTATTCTAAAGAAGTTTTTTCAAACTCTATGATTTCTCAACTATGATGGATGGTGGCTCCTCGGTGGTTAACTAAGCTGTTTAATCAAGCTGTAATATGACTTTCTGGTTCTGAAGACTTGACTTTATTCAAAGGATTTATAGAGTCTTTTATTATTTTCCTCTCTTGGCTTTATTTCCAATTTTCTTTTAATCATGTTATGCCATTTCTAATTTAGAAAACAATATTCAATTTTCTGGAAAGGGTAGTCACAAAATAATCTAGGAGTTCTCTCTGTCATCCAAGTGGTATTGCTTAACAGGAGCTCAGGCTTGGGGTCATATAAGACAGGGATTTTTTTTTTTAGGTCTTTGAGAAATCTATGTGCAAACCAGATGAGAAATAGAACCCAAAAAGGTGAGGTCAATGGGAAACAAACATATCATCTGCATGACTGTTAGAGCTAATATTGGAGATTTTGATGCATCTGGGAGGTAGGGAGCTGGAGCTGCACCCCAGGATTTTCCAGACCTTCACAGATAGTCACAGACAACCCTGCACACTGCACATCTTCTCCAAGGGTGCAAGGCCTTTACCTCTAAGTTGCCTCAAGGATGAGAGCATGTAAGGACATGTGCTTACAGAGGCAGCTCTCTCCCAAGAGAGAAGGGGGAAGGGGCTAGTTAAGTTAGTTAGCACAAATTCTCCTTCCCAACTGAAGGAAAGCAAAATATTTTACCCAAAAATATATTTCTTTGACATATTTTGAGAAGGCTGTCAGAGAGCCAGCCAACAGAAGTAGCCCTGAAAAGCTGTCTTTTGTGGGAGAAATTTGCATCTGTAAAAAATGTGCAAAAAATCAGGCAGGCCTTCTCTTGTCCAGGTCTAGAAGAGATTACCTCAGAGTGATACCTTAAAGATCTGAAAGAAACATTTACTATTTATTTTCTCTGAGGGCTGCTACCTCTGAGGTTTCACCTGGTAATAAGACCACCTTGCTAGCCAAGCCTCCACATCTCTCCCTCCCATAAACCATCTTACCACTATACCTGACTCACCACCATAAGCTATGTGGGGCTGTGCTCTGAGCCCCCATTTTTTCTGTAACCTTGAGATGGTATACAAGCATCTGTACCTCAGTGGGGGGTTGGATAATCACTCCGCGGTGCTTCCCGTATGTATGTTAATAAATTTTGTATGCCTTTTCTCCAATTAATCTGTCTTTGGTGAGGTGACTTTTTAGTGAGCCTTCAGAGGGCAAAGGGGAAGTGTTCCCTGGCCCCAGAAAAACTTATCCATCAGGTGTTTGCTCCTCCACCACCACAGTGAAAGGGTGAGAGAGGCAGAGAAGGCCAGGATTAAAGGATGTTCCCCCACATGGAAGGAGACATGAGTAGGGAACACATGTCCCTAGCTGGTTTGAAATCTCTGCTCCACCATTTATAGGTGAGATCACAGAAGCTACATTACCTCTTTGCACCTAATTTCTCCTCTGTAAGATAGAGGAAATAACAATATATGCCTTGTGGTTTACGCTACTTGACATATATCAATTGTTGTTATTTTTAGACCAAGTTATTTTCTTCCGTTTCTTAATTCAGACAGTTTTAAAGAACACGTATTATCCTCAACACTTTTCATTGCCCTCAAGTCTCTGCACGCTTGGGTTTTTGACTTCCCTGACCCTATTCCTAACAGTGAATGCTACTGTTTGTCCTCGCCTTTGCTTCTCCTTGCTCTCCCCCGTATTTGACTCAAGTCCTTCAAAAGCCTGGGCTTATCAGAGAGCTCCCTGTATAGCCACAGTGGCTTCTCCAGATGTCCATTCCTCCCTCCCCCCGCCCATCTCTTATGTGAATTGATGGAATGCATAGTCAGAATTTCATAGTTCAGGAACTTTCATGAGTCATCTTTTCTTTGTGCCTCTGGCTGTTGGCATATACTTATTCTTCATGGAACTTTTTGAAGTCATTCTGGAATGTATGTCCAAAAATGTCCTGCACTGCATTTTTTTACTTTTGTGAACTCCGAGATGACATAGCCACTTTCCCTGTTTCTGTCACTCCCACGTTGTCACCAAGTCCTTCTGTGTGGATCACATTAAGTCCAGAGAGTCACTTCATGTCTTCTCTTACTTTATGACATTTTGCTTGAGGGCCTAGAATTTAGATTAATAATTTCAGGTGGAAGTAATTTATATGGCCTTGAGCTGTTTCAATGTCAAATATTCACTCCTTCTTTAGGTTTTTATCGTGTTTTTTCTCTTTATCCTGCCTGCCATTATATTTTCTTAAAACGATTCTATAGATACCTCATAATTCATCTCCATACTCATCTATTACTTTAATAGCTTGTTTTTCAAATAAATAGTTTATACATAAGAAGATCTGAAATTTCTGGCAATAGGCTTACTACTCACCAACAGTATGATTGATGAAAACTTTTAAAAAAGTTAAAAACCTCTTTCAGCTCATATTTCTGAAAATTTATACTTTTTATAAAGTGAATATCCTTAGAAGGCAACATTATTAAGGAAACTATTTACTTTTAAGAAAAATGGATGAGAATTATTTTTTCAAGTAAAATAGATAATGCTCAATGACGTTAATGTACTAAATTAATATTTACATATTCTTTGCTTTCATTGCTTTAAATGGTTACTTCTAAGTATGGCAAAGACCATGTTATTTACTTAGAGAAAGCATGAGATTGTATAATGAAAGGGCTGTTGCTTTAATACATGTGTAATATTTAATGCAGATTAAAAATAATGCCGTAATCTAGCCCAGTTGTTGCTAGCCTTTTGGGGGGTAACAGTTTATGGAAAACGATGTTAAACTCTCTCACCAGAAAAGGTATGTACAAAACTACATATAACTTTTTCATAAGCTCCTAGCTCCTTCCAAAACCATTTGAGTGGTTACTATGTGCCAGTTACTTAGCTTATTTGTGTTGATTTTTCATCATTTGAGAAATTGGACTATTAATCTGTGGGATTTGAACTGTACAAAAATAAGTAGCTGGTTAGTTTTATACTTTACATTTGCATAATCATTTAATATACAGCAGACACAGCTATTTGAGAGTAGACATGGGGATAATTAAAATGTCTAAATAATTTAAACTTCTCAATTTTGTCGTTGGTTTTATTGTTCCTTTTGCCAGACTAGAAAAACTTCACAGGTGGCAAGAATTTGGATAATTTAAAGATCTCAGCTCTTCTATCAACTGGATACTCAATTTAATAATAAAGAATTGATCAGAATTAAAATAGACTGGGCAGGCTGCTATAATGCCCGGTCACCAGTGGATTTAGAAGGCATTACATCATGCCATGTTCTACAGGCCTCCTGCTTCCTTGTCATCCTCCCTGCCTCTCCCTCCACTATTTTATTTATTAAAAAGTCTCCTGGGAAGCTATTTACTTGCTAGGTAGGCGAGTCCATTCTGGGATTTCGTGTTTATAGAAATAGGCATGTTCTGTTTTGATCCCTCAGCATATTCTAAGATTGAAGAATGTGACATCAGGGCATGAGAGGGTTAAAATAGGTCAGCTTCCACAGGGCTGCTCAGGAACTGTAGCTGGCTGAGTAGCGTGGGGAGAGCCAAGGGATGCTGCCACTCCTGGCAGGGAACAAAGAGCCGCCCTGGTCCTTCATTGAAGAGAAGAGCATCAGAGGCCCTAGGACCTTGAGGTGTGGTGGAGGAAAAGCTCAGTGTTTGCACTGACTAGAAAATCTCTGTATTAAATACACTGAGGGCAGATATTAGCAGACGCTGTGATACCCAATTCCTCAGAAGTTCCAAAATTTCCTCTGACTTTAGACAGTAATTTCACAATTGGATGCTGCATTCCTCAGGCTACTTGAGAGTTGTCCATCAAGCTTGTTGGAGGGTAATACTTAAACCTAGAGTCACCTGAAGTCTGGGACATTTTCTGGCACTTGGTTATACTAAGTGGAAGGGCATTCCTACAGGTGGCATCATTTGAGCCAGTAGAATCATCAGTAAATTGGAACTTCAAGAAGCTACCATTTTAACGTTAGTGGCTGTTTTTCTCTCCTGGCACACAGAGATATCTTAGTTTAAGAAAAAGTTAGGAGATTGCTCTTCTTATTGCTGTCAATGAAAGTCAAGTCAATTCCCTGGCACAAGAATATATCAAGAGCTTGTGTGGTTTTTAAAGTCTGTCCCTTTTGGTACTTCCTGCTTTATGAGCCGGTAGGTGAGCAGAGGTAAAATAATTTGGAAAAATGTCAACTTCTTGGGAGAAAAGGGATGGAAACTATGGCCATTTACCTTTTGAGGTTGATTGTGATAAGATTCTCTATTGGGCTGGAATATTCCTGCCTGAGATTTACTAGAAGGAGACGACACGAAGGGACTCTTGGGGCACATGCTTCAGCAGTGAGGGGAGTCTGGCATCATGTACTTATACTGTATTCTAGGTTGGAAGCCTGGCCACCCAGTCCCCCATCTGCAGAGGGCATATTACCACAGCCAGGTGTTGCCACTTCTCCTCTGTCAGACTGGCAAAAATTAAAATGTGTATAACAGCACATTCCATGAGTAATTACATGGTTATTTATTTGGGGTTTCTAGTGGTCTGCCTATTAATTCATCCAATGAATATTTACTGGATCGCCATATGTGCCAACATTGTTCCAGGCACTGAGGATACAGAAGTGAACAAAATAGACAAAAACCCCTTACCCTCAGGAAACTCACAATATACAGGACTGATTTTATTTGGTATGAGTGAATCTTATATGATAAATTTAAAGCTACCATTTATTGAGTGACTATTATGTGCCTAGCATTGTCCCAAACACACACATATTTACCTCATCGAGAGTGCAATCTGAGAGAACACGGCCATTTCTTATTTGTTGACGAGAAAAAGGAGCCATAGTGCACTTAAGTAACTAGACTTTAGGTCCTCATTTGACCTTCCCTAACTTATTTTTATCCCAATAAGACTAATTTTTACTTTATAAGATTGATTTTTATTTGGGCTTCTTCTTAGCACTCTTAATGGTTTTATCGATTGAGCAATTTTTACTATCTGTAGTTGCTGGAGTTGTAGTGACCTAAAATCCTGCTTTGCCTGAAACAGCTCTGGTTTATGCCTGTTGTCCTGGCGCAATTACTAATGACATCCTGTTCCACTTTCACTCAGTTTACTTACTCTGTAAACACTCATTGTAAACAAATTATGTGGATTTGAATCAATGCTTTGAGGAATTGAGTTTAGTATTTTAAGAATGTTGTTACCCTTTTCCCTAGGTACCTTCTGGTGTTTGCTTTTTCTATTTTAAGATATTATTATTTAACTGTGATTATCAAAATTATTAAACTTGATTTTCATACATTTCACTTTGGGGGTGTAAAACTATAGGGCAGAATTGATATCTACCTTATCTTTCTAAATCTCTCTACCTATCTCTATCTATCTATCTGTCATCTATCTCTATCAGATAATGCACAGAGATTAAAATAATGAATACATACTATAATTTCTCCGGCTATGAAATGTTTCCAGTATAGTGGGAAGACATAAACAAAACCATCCAACTATAATACTACTTAATGAGTATCATAATAAGGAAAAGCATAGGAGTGCTTTGGTAATACATTGACAATAAAATAAGAGCAAGCTCTTAATTATGAAGATTAAGGTCTAGGAAGTCTTAGTAGTATTTTTTGTCTTGATTATATATAAACATAATGAGATAATTATCTGGTGATATTTGCATAGTCTACTAAAACATCATATTAATATCAAATCATAATTAATTGCCTATGTGTCTTTTCCAAAGAAAAACTGCACTTCATAAATAAATATAAAATAAGCTTTATTGAATATATTACTTACATATGAGGCAGAAATGTATCAATGACCGTGATGCTTTTTAAATTTTTTCAATATAATGCAATGATAATTATAATTGTTATGTATAAAATAAATGAGCAAGAGACACTTGCAGAGGGAAAATGGTCCTCTAATCGTCTGAGGAGTGAAAATTTTTGAAGAGCTGATCACATGAGATCTAGTTTTATCAGAATGTTTTGCCCTTGAATATGTTCTACAAATGTTGAGAGACTTTTTGTCCTTAGGCATTTCAAGCATTATTTTTTAAATGTGGCTGCCTTAGAACACTGACATACATTTCTCCTTTTCTCTAATAGGTAGCGATTCCCCAGTGTATTATAGGTAGTGAGATTGTTCCAACCTGCAAAGCATTTTCCAACAGTGTTGCACACGTTTGGTGCATTTGGCTGTCTTGGTGTAGACATTTGTCTCTGTGTATCTGGATCCACATGGTGGGTCAGACAGGTGAGTTGCAGTCAGTAACTGGGCACTCTTATTTACTAGAAGCCTTAGCTCTATGGATAAACTGACAGACACTGGAAGCATCCACTATAGCTGTTAATATATAGGAAAGAACAATCTATAAAGCATTTATCAGAGGGCAATTAGATCATATTTAGTGACATCATATTCAACTTACAAGACACCATAACGGTTGCACAGTTTGTTGATGTGCACATAATCCTGTGGATTGAAATGTCATTTTATTTTAACTTTTTTAATATTGAATTTTACCTGTTTATTAAATTCTCTGTAATAATGTTGATAAAGAAATGCAGTCACTCTGCCTCTGGAGTTGTTCAGAGATGTTCAACAGTGAAGAAGCAATGAGAGCTGAACATTTTATAGCCAGTAAGACAAACAGGTGAGGCAGCTTTACTTTTCTTCAGAAAATGGTGGTGCCCAACAAGAGTATCAGCTCCTTGAAGCAAAAACTTTACCAGCTGTCACTGCTGACACCTGAAGGGGGCTTCAGAATTTCCTGTTTCAATGACTTGTGAAAATCCTAAATTAGACTGGAAATCATGGGATTATCAATTTTAGGACTTGTGAAAAAATTCTGAGACCGGAAGCTGGGTGGTGACCAGCCTGCATCTATATAAGGCTGGGTAAGTGTGGGAAAGAGAAACTAGAGCTTGTGGTTTTGGCTTCCCACTGCCGTGAATTAAGATACTATTTCTCCTTTCCAGGAACTAGAGTGTTTTTCCTTTCAAGGAATCTAAAGCTAAGCTATCCCAAAAAGCCAGTGCAAAGATTTACTTTAAGAAGAGGTTTTCAGTTAAGTAAAAAATGAAACAGAAATTACTTAACCACTTCAGAGTGCTTCAAATATCCCCAGTCCCTTAATATTTGAACATCACCATCCTGCAAATTCCTACATAGACTTAGTTTCCCAAAGTTTAAAGTGTGGTGCTGTGAGTTGTTAAAAGAAAATTAATCCTGAGTTTCAGGCGTAAGAAAGAGAAAGAGGAAAAGAGTAAAAAATATATGTGGGCTTTAGGTTTTCTTCCCTTGTCAACACAACACTGTAGAATTCAAAGCTCTTCTAAAAATGAAAGAGAAAGAGGGAAGGAGCAGAGAAGGAGAGTAAAGTATATTCAAATTAAGTAGCCAGTAATCTTGAGAGTTCCTTAAACAGGTTTTATCCAAAAAAAAAAAAAAAAAACAAACAAAAAACGAAAGAAACATGTTTTAGGAATAGGTTCATACATAAATAAAGAGGAGGAATTTGATTATCAATACCTGGTTAGGAATTCCCTGCTGTTCCAAACTAAAAAGGTATGAAATGGGCAAAACAACTTATTACAAGCTTATCTATTACTGGTAATTACAAGTTTGCTTTCATGATTTTGCTTTTGAGGATAGGAAGGTGGGAGACTTTGAAATCCTGCATCGCTTGTGGTGTTAATCCATGTGGCAAGAAAAAGTGAATCTCATGTGTATAAACTGCATAAAACTAGTTATAACATTGGCTTTGGGTATTTTTTTTTTTCGTGATTAGTATATCTTTCCATGCCAATTATTCTGTCCATTTTTACATAGTTTTGCAAAGTAACCTCCCAGCAACTAGCTCATATATATATATTAATATAAACATTTCAGGAAAAGTGATTTAAATGTCATTACCTAAAAATGTAGCTATAATATACATGAGATTACTGATGCCTGTCTGAGCCTTTGCAAGTAATTTTTAAAAATCTCTCAAAACAATAATCATAATGTAATTTTGATAATAAAATATTTAAATACAGTATTTTATGATATTTTAAATTTACTTTATCACAGGACATATATTCCATTTGATACGGAACTGTCTTCCAAAGGTTAATTTTGGAAACTCCCCCTTCCCCACTTTTGGAATCTAGCTGGTAAGGGCATTTATTTACATAAATTTGTAAAGATGGTTTAGAAGTGAGAATGCATATGAATGAGCTAATCAATGAGAGTCTATTAAAAATGGACAGATACATTAATATGAGTTCAACTTGTGTAATCACAGAGGAGAGGTTGGAAAAGTAACAGTAAGTCATCATTTTTACAGAATCAGTTTCAGCACAGACCAGAATCAATCAACTTTTACTTAGAGCACCTAATGTTAGTAGAAAGCATACACTTAGATAAAGGATTTAGGTTTCTTGTGAAGAGGGAAAGAATGACCTGACATAAAGTCATTGAGGGAATAGATTCACAAAAGACATGAAATAACAACTCAAAGCCATGTTTTACTGTAATAGCTGTTTGATGAAAGTACATAAGAAAAACATAAATACAACTCAACCGATGTATGCCAGTAATGGAAAATAAGATATTGAGTATTGCTCATAAGAAAGCTGTTTTCACTTTTTTAAAAAATCAGCTATTTTTATTGGTTTCATACACAAAAAAAGATAATGATAAATTTGCCCAAAATGAGACCTTTTAAAAATCAATTGCATTCCTGTTATATGCTTAATATTTCTAAATATTATAATAAATGCAAAATAATACAGTTTCTTCCTTGAAGCTGCCTTTATTCTCTTTAGAAAGTATTAATAAAAAGCCAGCAAATACTAAAAATTTAATAAAAATTAAGGGAGATTTTCATGCTATTGGGTTAAGTACTTTCTGAACTCAGAAAACTGGAGAAATAAAACTGAAATAGAGTTGATTAGATGTTCATGAAAAAGGTTTGGATATTAGGATAAATGTCACTTTATTTATGTTGGACTTTGCAGTCTGGTAAGGGTGGAGATGAGAGTGTTAGATCACCAGCTGCTCCTGTTTCACCCAGAGTCAGGGGAATTGTGTGAATGGGTAAGGAGGCCTGTTTTCACTTTTTAAGGGTCTAAGTGTCATACTCAATTCAAATCATTTTATTATTGGATACTTACCTTGTTCAAGTTACTTGTTAAATGGGGTTGAAAGTCCCTCTGATATACTTACTTACCTACTACCCATATGATCCTAGAACTGTGAAGATGTATCTGCAAATGCCTTTCAGCTGTTCATTCATTCATTCAGCATGTATAGAGCCCTACCATGATAGGTAATATGGGGATGCAAGGCTGGGTCAGATACATATTATTTAGGAGCTTCCACTGTATTAAGGGCTAAAAGGCTCCCAAATAACTTTACTAAGAGGTAAAAAGAGATTGCCATTAGAAAGGCACAAATACAGTGAAGAGTTCTAAGGAGCGGTGGTTTCTACCTTGAGATATTAGAGAAGGCTGTGTGAAGAGAGTGACATTTGAGCTGGATCATTGAGGACACAGGATTTGACCTTGTAGAAAGAGAAGGAAATTGTGGAAGAAAACAGCAAGAGTAAACGAGGCGGGAAGTTGCAACTGTTCTATAAAGAGGCTCCATCCGTGTACAAAAAATACTGGGGAATGAGGGAAGAAGTAGTAACAGAAATATGAATCCATCACTTTCTTTCACTAAAAAGATAAATTATCACTTGCAAAATAAACAAATTTCAAAAAGAGAAATGTGTTCTCTGAAAGGGAAAGTGAGTGTTCCTAATGCCAATGATGAGAGGTGATGTAAAGTAAAGAGCTCTGTCTGTGGAGCCTGATGGACCTGGGTTTGTGTCTCCATTCTGCTTGTCACTCTTGCATGACCTGGGCTGAAAAAACCAAATCTCAAACCCTCTGAGATTCAGCTTTTTAATCTGTAAGGCAAATGCACATTACATTCCAGAGTCATTGTGAGCCTGGAGATAATATATATTATAATGTGCCTGAAATATAACTGGTGTTCAGAAAATGGTAACTATTCATGTAATTCTGTATTAAATAGGGTTCTTTTGATTGCAAGTAAAGAAACCAGCTCAAACTGATTTAAGCCAAAGGGATCTTCCGGGCTTATGTCACTGAGATACCCAAGTGTGGAGCTGGGCTTCTGGCACAGCCGGGATCAACATCATGGCATGTGCACTCCTTCTCTTTCTTGAACTTTCTCTGTTATTTTCCTCTTAGTTGGCTCCATTCTCATTCAGGCTCTTTTCATGTGATGGCAAAAAGGCCATTGGCAGCTCTAAGATGATATCATACCAGCTTAGGAACTCTAGCAGGAAAAGATCCCCTTTTCCCAAGAGGGTAAGATTCCTGGTGATGCTGCTCACTGGCCTACCTTGAGTCATGAGCCCATCTTGGGACCTGTCAATCTGGACCCCAGGGGAGACAGAGGTGGGCTCAGCCCCTGAAACTACATTGAATAAGAATAGGAAAGGAGGGCATATCTACGAAGGTTTAGACAAAAAAAGACATTCCACTACAGGCAGTGACACAGCTATTACTAAATTTTCAATTTCAGTATTAATCTGCCATTTCTACAGTGGAATTTAAGTAGAGTGTAGCAGTTCAAATGCCTTCAGATGCAACATAAACTCTGGCCTAAATAATAAGGAAATGTATTACTTAACAATAAGTCCCCAAGTAGAGGAGTCTCCAAAACTGTTTGACTCATTGCCTTAAAAATGTCATCAAGGGCCCGAGTTCTTCCATTTCTCTGCACTGCCATCTTCATGAGGCTTTCTTCCTTGAGTGACAAGGTGGCTGCACATCTTACATCCCGACCAGACAATGTCCAGAGGCAGAAGAGGGACTATCTCTTCCTATGGCTGTTAGGAGCAGGGACATATTTCCCAGAAGATCCCACCTCCCACATCCCCTGACTCCAGCAAACTTCTCTCACATCTCATTGATCAGAAGTGGGTTATACACCATTCCTAAACCAATCCCTGACCTGGATTAGAATAATCATTAAACATGGAATAACAGTTGGAAAAGCAACCCAATGTTTACCACAACCTTGTGTGTGGCACGTGAGCAGGATGTGAGCAACAAAGTTCTGAAGCTTGGTTAAGTGAGCATAGCACTTACACATATACCATGGAAGAATAAGTCTTGGAGCCTATGTTGTCATTTTATTTTAGAGACTAAGCTTTAATCTTGTCCTAGAAGTTGAAGCTCTTTTGAATATTAAAAAAATAGATAAAAATAGACTCCTCTCACCCAAGTATCATAGTGACATGCATTATAGAATGTGTAATTATGCCATTTAATGTGTCGATGAGACTGTCTGCCCAGCACCTCCTGAGCCAAGCAGACAATTTCTTCCACTTATCTGAAGAACAGTCTAACATCAAGTAGTGATTATTCACACTACAGAGAACTAGTATCCCAACATAAGACAGAGGATCTCTTAGCCATTAATTTAGAAAAATAAAAACATGCCCAAAATTTATAGCAGACATCTCAAAATGGCACTGCGGCAGCTGATCTATACTTAGGGGGTAAATGGAACCACCACCCTCATCCTCTCCTGAGAAGCAGGGCTAATGTGAGAGTGAATTGGATAGGAAGCACACAACTCCATTTATCCTGTCTGAAAATTAGGATTAGTGGACTTTCCATTAACTCTCCTGATGACAGCTTCTAATTTCCCCCGTGAATCTGCCTGCCTCAGATGGCTCATGTGCTATTTATCTTCATCTGCTTTGTACCACATTTCTGAATTCATGAATTACAATTACTTTATTTGACTGGAAAGGGATTCTATGGAGAGTTAAATTCATAAAACCAACCCGCCACTTTCTTTTCCCTCAAAGAAGTATACATATTTTTGGATTCAAAAAACTTTTTCCTGATTTTAGCCAGGATTGGGGGCACCAAAATATTAATAGAAGTTGGTGCACTCAGTTATTCAATTATCTGGCTCCTAGCCATTGGTGGTATAGTGGTGAGCATAGCTGCCTTCCAATTGTCTGGCTCCTCAATTTCTTCCTGTAGCATATGTTAATATATGTGCTGGAAGTCAACAATATGAATTCAATTTGTTTTATATTGCATGTTTTACATTCTTGAGATGTAAATATTTTCACAGAAGAACATTATAGATTTAATAAATATGGAAATAATCTTCATCTCACCGTAATAATTACTTATGAATTTTCTACTATCTGCTGGGCATCGGAGACCTAAAAATAAGGACAGTTTCTGGCACCTTGAAGTCTTTACAATTGAGAGAGCAGTACACAATTATAGAACAGTGTCATCTCTGCTTTGGTAGCAAGACGGTAGCTATGGCAGCGAGAAGCACAGTCTGGTATTACAGAGAAAGGGCACCAACACACTGTTTGAATGTTATCTGCGAAGCAAATCTGGAGGTGACAACACTTGAGCATAGCACTTGCTTTAGTTTCCTGTGGCTGCCATAACAAAGTACCACAAACTGAGTGGCTCAAATAACAGAAATTTATTTTCTCACAGTTCTGGAGGTTCGAAGTCTGAAGTTCAGATGTTGGCAGGCCCATTCTCCACTGAAGGAAGGCTCTAGGAAGAAATCCTTCCTTGCCTCTTCCTGACCTCTGGTGGCTACTGGCAATCCCTGGAGTTCTGTGGCTTACAGCTGCATCACTCTAATCTCCGCCTCCATTGTCACATGGACTTCTTCCCTGCGTGTTTCTGTGTTTCCAAATCTCCCACTCGTTGTAACAACACCAGTCATTGGATTTAGAGCCCACCCTAATTCAGTATGATCTCAACTTGATCACATCTGAAAATAGCCCATTTCCAAATAAAGTTACAGTCACAGGTACCTGAGGTTAGGACTTCAACTGTCTTTTTGGGGCATACAGTTCGACCCCCAATAATACCGTAGAGAGGATAGGAGTTAGCAAGGCAAAGAAGAGGACGGATGTGTCCGTGGGCAAAGGCGCAGGATGAGAGGGAGTGTGGATGTATAAGGAGCTGAAACAGGTCAGGCTGGTGAGTACCCAGTGACCTTCCTCTGTCACATTTTCTCCTTCTCCTTAACTGCTATCACGTTTTATTTTTTTTCTTTTTTTTGTCTTTGACATTTTCTCTTCAAGGAGTTTGTAAGCTATTGATTATTGGCTGGATAGCTTATGGACTGATGAACCTGATACTTTTGTGATAGGATCTTAAAATGGGTGCTAGCGGATTATGTATTTACCCCTGTGAGGTGACGTGTGTATCTTTTAACAGTACTTTCTGATCTGTTTCAAGGAATTAAAAGTGTGAATGTAATTAAATAACAGACAGAGGAGAAAAAATTTTGCCAAGAAATTGCCATTGTGTTTCTTAAATCATTTCCTCTGCCAATCATTTCTGCCACTCCAATACTCCTTCTCAGAGAACATGACGCCAAATTCCCCCGCTAAATGGGCAGCCAGCCTTGGGAGTCAGCCCCATGGACACCTAACCCGAGCTGAACCAGTGAGGCTGTCTCTCTTAAGAATGTGGATTTGGCACTCAGAGGTGCTAGTGAGTGAGTCTATGACAGCCTTGGAATTGGAAATGATGCAAAGTGTCTGCCTCTTATAACCAAACAATCCTCGATGAAAACAATCCTGAACCTCCTTATCTACTTAATGTCTAGAACTGGCTCCTATGTCCTGAGATCTCAGCTGTCCTCCAGCTCTCAGCTTCTCTTCTGGAACGTCGACCCTCCTCAGCTACTGCCCAGCTTGCTTTCTTTCTCAAACCACACCCCCCCTCCACCGTTGTGTGGAAATGTTAATTCCCTTAGGAGAGCATTCTACCTGACTTAGCAAGAACTTCCCAGCTGTATTAAAGTTTCCACAGGAGCACTGAACATATTATATCAGTATTCTAAGTATCATGTATATAACATATACTTTTATTTCTTCCCAGAAAACAATCCTCTTTATTGTTAGAATGAGAAATGACTTTGAGGGCTTAAACCAATGACTTTAGAGTGAATTATTGGCCTAGTTTATACCTCCCTTAAATGAAGCTTGCAAGATTAATTGCAACCTTGAGTGTTACTATATTGAAACATATTCACTTAGCTTTGGCCTTCTAGAAACATGACATGTCCTACAAACTTAAACCATAAAGGAAACATGGAGAAGTGGTAAATATACAGCAACTGAAAGATAAGTAATTTATAAAGAAATTTGTGCGTAGTTATTGAGGCTCCTTACTTGAGACAAGAACATTTTGATGATGTAAAGGACAAATTGAGTTCACGCTGACAGACTTGGCTGTCTTCTGTCTCAGAACTGCAGTAGGGCAGTTAAAGTAAATTGTGGTTAAAATTTATCTGACACAACTATATTTTATGCTGCGAGGTCAGTGTGATTAAACTGTCATCCTGTGGGGAAGAGTTTAGGTCCAAAATATCTCTTAATTTGCAGTATATTGTCCACTTTCAGATTCCTTTTTCTCTTAAATATTCTTTTCTGAATTCACAGGTCTGGAAGCCCAATGCAATTCGTCACAGACAAGTTCCTTGAGGGAGTCCAGCGCGGGTTAGGCTGTGTCAAACTGGACAGCTGTTTTTCATGCCCCCACTATCACCCCACTTCCTCAGTTCAGTCTTCAAATAGTTGGATCTGTTCCCAATCCCTGTGGGGTTAGATGTAAGAGGCAGCAAGGGAAGATACGTTGGTTGACACCACAGTAGTTCTTCTTCCCCCATGACCTATAAGTCGCTAGAGGGAGTAAGCTAGGTAACCCCAGACATCTATAACTGCTTTAGGAAGCATCCGAGTTGGTTCCAAGATCTGTGATTGGCCTGGAACCTTAGTTCTATGTCTATTCCAGTAAAACTCTTCATTCTTACTGAATCTAGGCAACAATATCCTCCTCCGTAATTCTCAATCCAAGTCCAAGATACAAACGAAAGAGAGCCCTCGTGAGCATAAGTGATGGTGTGTCTCGTGTTAGTTCCCATCTTTATTCCCAAGAATTAGCACATCACAGGCACTCAATAGTGTTTATTAGATTTACAGATGATTCCTCTATAGACTCTGGTGACCGGGCTCACCCTCTTCTTCTCTGGCCATTCCTGAACATGGCATCTGCACTGGACTGGCCGGCGTGGCTTCTGGCTCTACCCCGTCCCTAGTCCTGGCTATTCCTGTTTCCTCAGCTAAGGAGTCCCTGCTGCAGCTTGTGGCTTCACTGAATCCTGTCCCAGCTAAAAGAGATCCCCACAGATGATTTCTTGGGAGCCTTTGAAATTACAAGCAGCTTAGTTCAGGGATAATTTGTGATTTTGGTTTAAGATAAAATTAGATCAGCCTTCAGGCTCAGGGATGGAGAATATGAGCAGATGGTTATTCTATTCTATTCATTTTCATGTTGTTCTTCCATTCTGAATTGATTAGACTGATGTAGTAACCAAGAACAGAAACCAACCATATGATAGAAAAGCATGCAAAAGAATTTAATCTTTTTAAGTCCTCCTTCTGAAAAGTATACATTTTAGAAAAATTATGATAGGAATTAATGTGTATTGAAGACTTAACTATTATACATTTAGGCAACAATATCCTCCCCTGTAATTCTCAAAGCAGCATGATAAATTAGGTACTATTATCACACTCCAGTTTTACATATTTGAAAGGCGAGACTCAGAGATTAAGTAATTTACCCATAGCCTTGTACAACTTCAGGAGTGTGTTCCCACTAAGGTCTAGGTAGGTGGCTCTACACTTACACTAAGTAGTGGTGGGCACTAATCCAAGGGATGACATTCATATAGATTCTGATGTGAATGTGTTCCTGGAGTTCAACAAGGTAGCTGTCCTGTCCACAGCAGCAAGGAATAAAATGAGAGCTTAAACCTAGGTCTGCTTGAGTTCAAAACCCAGGCTCATCACCACTAAGCTACCCTGAGATAAACATTTGGATTTTAGAAATATGATCTGTCCTTTTATCAAGTGATTAAAAGGATACATGAGGATGTATTATATTGCAGTTGCAGGTGTTTGCCATTTTTAATGTGTAACACTTAACACAAAGAATCCCATGTCTTTTGGAGCAAAGCCATCTCAGGCTTAATGACACTTAGCAGTGGAAACATGTATTCATATTTAACCACATCGTAGGGCAGAGATCAGTATATGCATCCAGAAAATGGTCCATAAGCGAATTTGGGCTTATATTTGTATAAGATATATAAGGGTAACACCTTTCCCCCCCTGGAGAAAACAATGACATCATGCATTTAAAAGAGCCATTGTTTATAAAGAAAAACTATAATCAGAAGGAATCTAATGCAAAACAACAGAACAATTTAATGGGCCATGATATATCTACTCGATGGAATTGTATATTATCACCCTGTAAAATATATGCCTATGAAAAAAGACTGGAAGGGAAACAATAGCAGTAGCTATATTAGGATATGTGTATTATTTTGTTGTTTCTACTTTCTATTGGTTTTGTAATGTAACTCCGTTTATAATTTCTTTAAAGTAACAAAAAATTTTTTTTAACTTTTTTTATTTCAGGATATATGGGGGTACAAACATTTTGGTTACATGCTATGCCTTTGCCTTGCCCAAGCCAGGGCTACGAGCATGCCCTTCCCCCAGACAGTGTGCTTTGCCTCCATTAGTTGTGAGTTTACCCCCTACCCCCTCCACCTGACCAGCACCCAGTGAATGTTACTACCATGTGAGCACCTTAGTGTTGATCAGTTAGTAGCAATTTGATGGCAAGTACATGTGGTGCTTGTTTTTCCATTCTTGTGATACCTCACTTCGAAGGATGGACTCAAACTCTATCCAAGATAATGTAAGAGGTGCTAGTTCATCATTGATTTTTGTAGTCGAGTAGTATTCCATAGTATACATGTACCACATTTTATTAATTCATTCATGTATTGATGGGCACTTGGGTTGTTTCCACATCTTTGCAATTGTGAATTGTGCTGCCATAAACATTCGAGTACAGATGTCTTTATTACAGAATGTTTTTTTTCCTTTGGGTAGATGCCTAGTAGTGGGATTGCTGGATTAAATGGTCTTTCTATTTTTAGTTCTTTGAGATATCTCCAAATTACTTTCCACAGGGGTTGTACTAATTTGCAGTCTCACCAGGAGTGTAAGAGTGTTCCAATCTCTCCACATCCACACCAGCATTTGTTGTTTTGGGACTTTTTGATAAAGGCCATTCTCACTGGAGTTTTAAAATGTATTTTGTGTATGAGAGAAATATAATTTAACTTTAAACATTTGTTTAGCAGCCCATTTTTCCTTTAAGAACAGAAAAAGGATTCAATTACAATTGCTCATTGTGTAGACTCATTCTATACTACTGCAATTTTAGACAATCTAGGCAGTGTAATGGCCAATTCTCCCAAAGATCATTGCCTTCGCAAGCATGTTGTAAATCATAAATTATTGTAATTTATGAAATTCAGAACAGTGAGACTATATTTGCCTTCCTAAGCATCCATCAAGTAAAGTATTCGTAATTAGTTTGTATTCAATTTGTAATTTGATTTTGTAAATTCATGCTTCATTCAAAACTCACTTTTTTTCTGTTTTGTTAAACTGTCACTTTGCAAATATTTTATTCTAGAGTCACAGCTCATCATGTTCTAAAATTAGTTGAATTACCAAGAAGTACACTTCATGTTTTAGTCCATTCAGGCTGCTATGACAGAATGCCATAAACTGGGTGGCTTATAAAGAACAGAAATTTATTTCTCATGGTTCTGGAGGCTGGGAAGTCCAAAATCAAGGCTCTAGCAGATTCAGTGTCTGGTGAGGACCTGTTTCCTGGTTAATAGATGTCACCTTCTCCTTGTGTCTTCACATGGTAGAAGGGGCAAGGAGGCTCTCTAGGGTCTTCCTTCTAGAGAGTGTAGTTACAAGGCACTAATTCCATTTTTGAGGACAGAATCTTTATTATCTAATCAACTTCCAAAAGGCCCCACCTTCACATACCATCACTGGGAAGGTAGAATTTCAACATATGAATGTTGGAGGGACATAAACATTCAGACCATAGCACCTCATAACAAAGTTGACCATTTTTAAGACTCACATTGAAAATTCTCTTTCTTCTTTTGTGATGATTGTCCTTGGTGCTAAACAATGGATTTTTGATTAGGGATTTTTAAACAAAAAACCTAAATCATAAAAGTAGTGAACCAAGGGCAAAAATGAATCAGTCTTGGCCCTACAAATAGTATACCAACTTCTCCTTTCTATTCCTTTTTGGTTGTTTTTCATGCAAAGAAGTGTCACTGGGAAATAGCAAAAGCTTACTGAAAGGAAGTTTTGTCTTCTCTTGACCTCAAAGGCATAGGTAGCAATGAAGGAAAGCAGAAAATGAGAACATTAAAATGGGGGTACAACTGCAGTTGAAATGTCAATGTCATTTTAGGGGTTACAGTTATTGCCGCCTTCATTTGGATTGCCCTAAATGTGGATGGAGCACAGGTGCAGAGATGACTTAGGACCTGGAGTGAGTAGCCTGGGTTTGAGACCAGGCCCCCTCACTTTCCAACTCTCTGACATGGGATATGTTACTCCAGTCTGCATCTTTGCAACAGTGCGAAATATTTTGTAAAGCACTGACCATCCCCTCCCTACCTGCATACATTCTAGTACATAATGGCCTATCTTAGTTCACTATGCCTTTTACAAAAGGTTTTCCCAGACTTCCTTCCCACATGGCTACTAGCTTTTCACACACCTCGGATTTAGATGTTCACCTTCTTAGACTTCTCTTCCAGGTTCATGCCTAGCCCTATGGGACCTTTCTTCCCCATTTGCAGCATAATAATCACATCAAGGGAGAAACGTGTGAACATACCAGATGGGGAATCCAAGAAGAGAGAATTCATAAGGAGAGAAGACTGAAAAATATACAAACATTGTTGGGTCATGAGTTGGAAATGCTTGTGGGACTCCCAGGTAGAGATATTTAGGAGGCTGTTGGAGTTGGAAATACAGATTGAGAAATCATAAACCACGTAGTGAGATGTGAAGCCCAGGGTATGGCTGAAATTGCCCAGGAGAGAGAGTCAAATGAGAAGAGGAGGAAAAGAAGGGAAAAGGAGATGCCAAGTGAAATAAGGACCAAAATGTGTTCATTGGATTGATTTTGCAAAATCATGAGTCACCTCTGCAAGAGCAATTTCCAAGGAGAAGTATGAGTAGATGCAGCCAGATCACAGTAGGAATCAATACATCGGGGGAGGGATGCGTCTTTATAGTTAGTTGCCTGAAGTTTTTTGAGGGTTTTATGTGCTAGCCCGTCCTAGTAGCAGAGGTGGGAAAACTGCACATGCTCTTTACAGAAAATGGAAAGATGGTGGTGGCAGGAGATTTGAAGGAAATTTATAATACCTGCATTATTTGTTTAAACTCTAAAGCATACAAACCTATTTCAGATGCAGCAATGTTTTTACATGTATTATGCAAAATTCAAATAATTTGAATGAAGAAAAGCTTAGCTTTATGGGACCATTTACTTTGAATACATCATTTCACAGGAAATGGGAAGATCATCCTCTTTGTCATGGTTTTTGTTTTTGTTTTTGACAGAGTCTTGCTCTGGCCCGTGGCCCCTGGGTAGAGTGCAGTGGCATCAGACTAGCTCACGGCAAACTCAAACTCCTGGGCTCAATCAATCCTTCTGCCAAAGCCTCCTGAGTAGCTCAGACTACAGGCATGGACGACCATGCCCAGCTAATTTTTTTCTATTTTTAGTAGAGATGGGGTTTTGCTCTTGATCAGGCTGGTCTTGAACTCCTGACCTCAAGTGATCCTTCCACCTCGGCTTCCTAGAGTGCTAGGGTTATAGGCGTGAGCCACCGCTCCCGTACTGTCATGGTTTTTATAAAGCAGTGGTGGTATGTACATATGTGTATATATGTGTATAGTGTAGGAGGGCACTGGAGACACAGACAGGGTATGAATACTGTTTAGCTTGTTTGAGTCCAGAGAGAATGCTGATAATAGGGCATTTCCAAAGCAACAGGAAATGTATTGTATTCCCAGAGGAGATGGGAACATGGAGCAGAATCTGCCACTTTACCTGAAAATATCTGTACCTGCATTAGAGGGCTTGTGGGATGTCTCTGTGGGTAATCTGTTAGTGAAAAGGAGGGCCCAATGCTACCTTCCCTTTAAGAATGATTGCAGGAGGGACTGCGTCAGCGCTGCAAGGGAATGTTTTCTTTCCTTATATCTTGGTGGGTTTCCCTTAGTCAGCTCTCTTGGAATCATCAAAATAGTGATGCTGATTTACAATCTTTAACAGTTCAATAGATCCATGTCCCACAGTTGGGAATTTTGCTAATTGCAAAGGGAGAACTTAGGGGGGTTGAAGGTAGAAGTTGTGTTTCCTACAACAAAAACTTTTTTCTAAAGGCATAATAAGTGATTCTTTCTTTTTGAAACTCTGCATATTACATATTGCAATGTTATATTTGGGGGTTCAGTGAGAATAATTATTGAGATCTTTCATATGAGGAAAGTAAAGAAGTTTCCAGTTTTTGCAGAATGCGGCCCAATAAAGTTTATTAAATGATTTATGCTTATTTACAAGGGACCAAAATAAGATCCTAAAAAAGTTATATAATGAAGGCATCATTAATCTCTGCCCTAGCTCAAAGGATTTGAAGTTGCTGTATGCAAACACTTTTCTTCATTGTGTGGGTGTCTTGAGATGTTAAGAGGGAAGCTACCCCCTCAGAGCAAGGTCTCATATGTAAACTCTGGAGGCACAGACAAGCCTCAGCTATGGCAGGTGGCCACTATAGAGGTGCTGGGTGATGACACACCAATGAAACGAACAGCAAACAAGATCTCTGGGCATAGATTACAAGAATGGTTATGTGCTTAAAGGTCACTGATGGCCAGGGCAGGGCTTGCAAGGCCAATGATGGGTATGCTTGCGAGAACGAAGGCTGGTGCTCAGCTCCCTGTTCACTGGTGAACATCTGAACACTGCCCCTGACGGTGTCCTCTGTGGCTCTCATGCCATTCTGGGGTTCAGGGGTCCTGGCAAGGCTGCCCACAAGGCTTCTCCCTGGTTGCTTTTCACAGTCCTTTCTTCTCTAGGATGTTGTACTCTTCACTTTTCTTCTCTCCCTTCTCCACCTCAGCCTGAGGGAATATTTTCTAGCCTGGGAGAAACTCTCCTCTTTCCTGTATGCTTCATAAACACATTTTGCACATAGACACAAATCCCTTTTCTTTTAAGTCCTCTGCTAAAAAAAAAAAAAAAAAAAAAAAAAAAAAAAAAAAAAAAAAAAAAAAAAAAAAAAAAAGAAGAAGAAGAAGAAAAGAAAAGAGAAAGAAATGCTTTTTACCATCAAATCAAACCCAGAGGTTTAATCAATCAAAAGCCAGTTCCCCTTTTCCTAGAGGACAAAGACAGTTTAGCTTATACTTTTAAACCTTCAAGAGCAGTCAAAAACAAAAGCTAATTGTCATATTAAAGCAGCTTGTTAATATACTACCAAAGTAGCAAAAATCTAATTTTTGTGTTTTGTCAGAGTTTAAGCCTGTGGAAAACCCAAACCAATACATTATTTAGGAAAGAATAGATATATCACTGAAAAATGTACCTACACTGATTGGTTCCATGCAGGCAAATATGCAAGTTATACATTCAGCATTTGCCTTTACAACCATGATGGCACCGTGATGGCTTGCTTGTTTCTGTGGATTCGAGTTAAAGGTCTTTATTTGACTCATGCCTGTTGTCTTTTTATATCAAAATATTAAAGTGCCAGATTTGTGGTTACTAAAACTGTTTCATTCACTAAGGAGTCCAAAGGTTTTTGCAGGAAGGATCAAATATTGTTTAGATTAAACTGTGAAATGTGAGTGCTTGATGGAAGAGACCTCATCCTGGGGTCCCTCCTGCTTTAATATCGATCCAATGGCAACCTTCATCTTTAATATTTGAAAAGTCAACGTTTGATTTTGATAGTAGAGCAGCCTGGATCTCAGTGCGTGCTCTCTCCTGGGTGTGCTCGCCTTGCAACTGACGTGCTTTCCTTTCCCAGGTCAATCAACGTGTTTTGTTTTGGGAAGGACTCAAGGAAGAAAGAAATGACAAATTTCACTGTGTCAAGAATTCTTATCAAGAGGATTTTCACATTGTTGAGCAGAATGAAAGGGAGACCACTTTTCAGAACTCAGAGACCTAGATCTCCATCTGAACACCCTTGCTGTTTGACATTTCTTTTGTCCTCTCTGCCCCTTCCATCTCCCACCAAAACACCTTTTCCAGGTATGTCCATGCTTTCCTCAAATATCGATTTATCAGTCAGGCTTTCCTTGACCACCCACAGGGGTAAGAGAGGAGAGAGGAGATAATTTAGGAGGCTATTGAACTAGTCCTGATGAGATATATCAGGATAAACTGACCAGGGTGGTAGCAATAGAGGTGGAGAAGAGGAAAGAATCAAGTTACATAAATGTTTGTTTCAACGAATGGATAACAGTTTCCATTTGTTGAGCATTTACTATGTGTCAGAGATAGTACCAGGTGTTTTATACATATCACCTCATTTATCCTAATCTTAAAGAGTAGATACGATATCTCCATGGAATAAAGGAAGATGCTGAACCTCGTGGAGGTCCCATAACATTCCACAAGTCACATTTAATTGTTGGGGCAGGGATGTGGATTTAGGTCTGTCTGACATGAGCAAGAGAAAGAGAATGTAAAAGATGTTATCTCCATAAATACAGATTTATAGATATAGATATATAAATATAGGTGTCTATCTGTTAATTTTCTGTGTCAACTTGGAGGGTGTCTTAGATGAAATTAACATTTAAATTGGTGAATTTTGGGTAAAGCAGATTGCCCTCCACAATGTGGATGGGTCTCATCCAATCAATTGAAGGCCTTTAATGGAACAAAAATATCAGCTTTCCTGAACAAGAGGGCAGAAGACTGCTTCAGACTTCATCTTCACCATCAGCTCTCCTTGGTCTCCAGCCTGGCTGCACACATTGTAGATTTGGACTTGCCAGCTATGTAATTGTGCAAGACAATTCCTTGTAATAGATCAATTTCTCTCTCTTTCTCCCGCTGCCCACCAAACAAGACACCACACACACACACACACACACACACACACACACACACACACACCCTATTGGTTCTTATTTATTTATTTATTTCAAAATATTACAGGGGTACAAACGTTTTTGGTTACATGGATAGCTTTTGTTATACTTGAGTCAGAATTGTAAATGTGCCCATCAT
>RJWJ010019997.1:0-29577 GCA_004363605.1 Indri indri | reverse complement strand
TAAAACTGTAGTTAATCCAGGATGAGATTTAATATTGAATTTAAATTTAAGAAAACTAACTAAAATAAATCCTAAAGAAGAGATAGTTCAAGAAAATGCCATTTATAACTCTATAGGTAAGAAATTATTAAGACAATGTCTGGCTCTTAGAACCCAGTGGAGAACTGGAACTTTAGAAATACTAGAATTTTGTAATTAACTTTGAAAGAGAAATGATGTACTTTATTCTTTGGGGATAACACTTATTAACAATGTCATATTAATTAAAAATAAATTACAATACATTTCCTTTGGAAGTACAAATGATATCAATCCTTAATACCCTGTTAGGCTACCATAATTAAAATTCTTTTCCTTTTTATCTTGCCAACAGCAAAGTATTAATTAAATAACTGATTTGCATATACTCACTTTCTCTATTCCTCACTACAATTATAGTTGAGTTTAAGAAGGACAGAAAACACATATTTTTTACACCAAATGAAAAATTTACATAAGATTTATATACAGATTACATAAAATACAATCCTTTACTTATTCTCTCAACTACTCGTCAGTGCTCAGATGTAAAGCAGTAGTCAAGCTTTGTAACTAATAATAGTGGGAAATCTAGCCTATAAGTTGCTTTGAGTTTCAATTATCTGATTTTTAAAAATGATTTTGTTCTACAACCTAGTCATATTAGACAGGGTTTTATCCTTTACTGTTTTTTTTTTCTGGTAGCCAAAGTATAACTACATATCTCACGCTGGCTATGCCAGCACAGGTGTGATTTCACGATTCAGACATCGTCTGTCTTGGGTGCTACTCCAGTCCCAGTAGCCAGATCCATGCCTAGCACATTCGGAGGTTAAAAATATTGTCAGAATAAATGAATGAATGAGTGAATGAATAAACGAACCAACATGCTGGATATATATCTATGTATTATTCAGGTGTTTTCCCACAACTATATTGGTGAGAATGAAGGTGCAGATTCTGAAGGTTGTTTTCCTTTTGTTTGCTATTAATTGATCAGTGGAGTGCAAGGAATATAAGCAATTTTAAGAATAGAAATACGTAATTCACTTCCCTGGTGGCTCATTCTCACAGAAGCAATTCTGAAATGGAGGGCTGTACTTCCATTGCTGTGTGGAGGGTGGTTTGGAAGGGGTTCCAAATAAAAACAGGGAAGTGAATGAGGAGAAGCCCATGGCGCTAATGTAGACACAAAATGATAGACTTCTCTATGAACTAGCTGGCAGTGGAAACGAAGTAAAGAAAGAACATTGAATATACGCATTGAAGATAAAAAGAATGGATTTTACAGAACAGTTGTTATACGGAAAGTAACGGATAGGAAAAAAATAAAGGATACTTCTTCCTCTATTTCCAGTTTGAGATATTTGGTGGATTTAATTGCAGAGACAGTAGGGATTGATGTATGGGTTTAGGAAAGAAAATCAAAAATTCTAGTTGGACAATATGAATGTGAGGTATCTATGACATAATCAGTTGGAGATGCAGAGGAAGTGGTTGGATGTGAGTCTAGAGTTCAGATAAGTAGTTTCTGGAAGAGATAAAATTGCAGGAGTCATTAGCAGTTGATGGTATTTCAATTCATGTGGATACACGACATCATTTAAAGACTGAAATATATATATATTATATATATTTTATTTGTATATATATACACAAATATATATATATTTGTTTTTGTTATATACATATATATAACAAAAACAAATAAGAGACGAGGATTGCTCCCAGGAGAAACGTCAGACTATGAGAAAGGACGGCATGGAAGAACTAACGAAGGAAGTGGAGAAGTAACCAGAGAGAATGAAAAACATCAGGAGAGACTGGTTTCATGGAAGCCAAGAGGAGCGAGTGGTAGAGACATCAGTTTTACTAGAAAGTTGAGTAAAAGCAAATAGAGAAGCACACAGTGATTTGCGGGGGAGGGAAGTCACCTGCCACTATATGTCATTTTGAATGCTTCACTACAATGCGTAATGATATCTCTTTTAATGACAGAGTTCCAAAAATGGAAGAAAAAACAGGCAAGAGAAGACTTCACAGCACAAGAAGAAAGGGGAGATAAGTTTCTGTACCATTAATCCAATACATGGTGTGAAACCAAGGTATCTGTGCATATACGAGCATTTCATTACTGAGCCCATCTTTCCCCAGAGAGGATGCTACTAGTGCTTAGACACATTAAGATAGTTTTCTGACATCAAAGAATGCCAACAAAGTAGCAAAACTTTTTGCACTGCTTTATGAGTCAAGGAGGCAATTAGCTCCCATGATTCAATATGTATTGGAGTATGTGACAGCTTCTTTTGTTCCTTCCTAAATGTTTGGAGATATTTGAGGAACCCATTGGGGGAATTAAAATCTTAGGAATTTTGGAGTTGCTGAGCTTCTTATATAGGGAGCAGGTCTTAGGTTTATAAAAACAGCAATTTAGCTGATTGTTGAAGCTAGTGAATTTATCCAATCAATTTTACTAAAACACAGGCCTTCTCTGAAACACTATTATAATTTATGTAATCGTATGAGTTGCAGAGAAATAGCTGGAATGTTTGCCTACATTTTTTGTACTATTTGTCAGTCATAACCTGTGACATAGAAATAAAACGATAAAAAACCAAGCATGTCAATTCAACTTTAAGAAGGATCTCTTTGTAATTTTTTGAGGGGGGATTTAAGGCACCTCCAATTTGGAAAATTTGGGAGGTTGTATGAACATGTAATCTACAGTATATACATTACAATCAATCACTTCACACCTTGAACTGTTTCCTTAGAAAGATAAAATTGAAACCTCTTATTTTGAAACGTTTGAATAGGTGAAAATCTGGGTTTCTGGTTTTGTTGTTCATATTTTTTCCAGGTGTTATATATCATTTAATATTTCTAAAATTTATATATTACTTAATAAATCCTTGGCCCAAGACTGATTGTTGCTTCCCACGCTCCCAGAAGTTATGTGACTAGAGCTCCATGCTCTATATGACACCCATTATTAAAAGTGTCCCCTGATAACTGAAGCCTAGGAAAATGATATCAAGGTTTAAAGTCATTTTATCTTGAATAGTGTGAGATAAGTTGGGTCTTTGGCTTTATACTACTGGTAACAAATTGGTAAAGGCAGATGTCTTTCCTTATGGAAAGACAGAGTCTCACTCTTTTGCCGGGGCTAGAGTGCTGTGGCGTCAGCCTAGCTCACAGCAACCTCAAACTCCCGGGCTCAAGCAATCCTACTGTCTCAGCCTACCAAGTAGCTGGGACTACAGGCATGCGCCACCATGCCCGGCTAATTTTTTCTATATAGTTTTAGTTGTCCGATTAATTTCTTTCTATTTTTAGTAGAGACGGGGTCTCGCTCTTGCTCAGGCTGGTCTCGAACTCCTGAGCTCAAACAATCCACCCGCCTCGGCCTCCCAGAGAGCTAGGATTACCGGCGTGAGCCACCGCACCCGGCACAAATCACAAATTTTTGAGTAAAACAACAACTCTGAAAATCAGGAGGAACTAAAAACAAGTCATTGCTGTAGCTACATCTTCCAGAAGGAAAGAATCTGATATTTCTGGTAGTCAGATCTGTATTAACAGTTACAGAAACCCTGAGCCCTTTGATGATAAAACCTAAGAAAGGTAACATCCCTGGAACTGAGAAATCTTTATTCCAACTGCTCTCATCACTGTCTCTAGGAATGTCTTTTTGGATGAATCTAATGGACTCTTTTCTACCTTTAATTTCCCTGGACTGCATGGCAGCAATTGACACTACTGTTACCTTCGAAACCTTCTTTTCTTTCAAACCTACACCGCTATCATTGTTCTTTAGTTCAAAAAATTATGTGAATTTTCCCTATCAATAAAATAGGAGTTCAGTGAATTCCCAGCTCTGTCACACATCCTATATCAATCAACATTAATTACACCTCCTATCTCTATATCTGCTTCTCCCCCTCCCTACTATTACTATGCTATTAAAGGAACTGTGCAGTTGATCTCTTTATTCAATTTGCTTCCCATCAATCTACTCTTCACTCTGCTGTCACAGTGATCTTTAACAAAATCACACCCGATCATCAAAGCACCTGCTTATACACCGATGGCTTCACATCTCTGATGACATTCACCATCCGGTTTTCTCCACTGATGAACTGTCCAATTTCTCACCACTCCTCCTTTGTACCCTCTCTAGCAGCCATTCTAAAGTTGTCTGATTCTCCAAAATCATAAATTCTACTTTATCTAGAGACTTTGGATGTATCGTTTCCTTTCCTGGAACACTTCTCCATTTTCAATTGTTTTTTTTATATTAAAATATCAAGTAATAAAAAAGTAATATTCGGTTCCCTAGGGAGGACTTTTGAGACTGCTTAGAAAAAGTAAAATGCCCTGTTTCTTTTTGTTTGAACCCATTACACTGTCATTATTTATTTGCCATCTGTCATCTCTTGTTGACCACAGTGGTATTGTCTTACTGACATACATACCTGCTGTCAGCAGTGGAATTGACCACATAAATATAAATAAAGATTAGACAAAGTGGCAGTTTACAGGAACACATTTTCAAACTGTATACAGGTTTGAATATCCCTTATCCAAAATGCCTGGAACCCAGAGTGTTTTGGATTTCAGATTTTTTCAGATTTTGGAATATTTGCATATAGTACATAATGAGATATTCTGGGGATGGAACCTAAGTCTAGACACAACATTTTTTTATGCTTCATATATACCTTATATACATAGACTGAAGATAATTTTACACAATATTTTAAATAATTTTGTGCAGTTTCAGATTTTGGAGCATTTCTGATTTCAGATTTTTGGATTAGGGATGTTCAACCTGTAATAAAAAACTGATGACTATCTATAATATATATAGAATACCAGAAACAAATATAGAAATTGGCCCAAAGTAAAAAAATCCATTGTATTCAATCTGACAAAAACAAAGGTTAGTCAGAAGATTATTTAATATAATTTGTGGGTGACTGTATGAATTTGTAAAATACTTTGAGAAGTCAACTTAAAATTCTCTATCAGAACTTTAAAAAATGTATATGCCTTTTGATTTGGCAATTCTGTTTCTAGGAATCTTCCCTCTGTGAACATTTATTTGTGCATGAAGGTGCGTACGAAGATACTCATTGTGTCATAGTTATAAGAGATCTCTAAGCAAAAATAGTAAAAAGAAAAGTCTATGAACAAGTGAATTATTGAATAAATTATAAAAAGTACATACTATGAAAAGCTGTATAGCTGTTCAGAAAAATGCAAAAATTTAGATGTTTTAAAATGGAAGGTTTTTCAAGGTATATTTCTACTTTTGTTTAATTTCAATACATCTAAGAGGTACAAGTGTTTTTTTGTTACATGGATGAATTGTATAGTGCTGAAGTCAGGGCTTTCAGTGTACCCATCACCAAAATACTATATATTGTCCCCGCTAGGCAGATTTTTGTCCCTCAGCCCCTCCTCAACTTCCCCCCTTTTTACTTTTCAATGTCCATTACACTGCTTTATGACCAAATGTATAACTCATTTAGCTCCCACTTAATAAGTGAGAACATGTAATGTTTGTTTTTCTATTCCTGAGATACTTCACTTAGGATAATAGTGTCCAGGTCCATCCAAGTTACTACAAAAGACATTTCATTCCTTTTTATGACTGAGTAGTGCTCCATGGTATGTATGTGTATGTGTATATATATTTATACATCACATTTTCTTTATTCACTACTCATTTGATGGGCACCTAGGTTGATGCCGTATCTTTGCAATTGTGCATTGTGCTGTGATAAACATTTAGGTGTGGGGTATTTTTTGTAAAATGACTTCTTTTCCTTTGGGTAGATAGCCAGTAGTGGAATTGCTAGATTGAATGGTAGATCTACTTTTAGTTCTTTGAGGAATCTCCCTACTGTTTTCCATAGAGGTTGTACTAGTTTACATTCCTACCAACAGCATATAAGCATTCCTTTTTCAAACGAAAAAAGCAAATTGCATAGCAAATATACAAAATGCTCACATTGAAAGGCATATATTTATGTGTGTGTGTGTGTGTGTGTGTATATGTGTGCATGTATTACAAATAAAAAATAACTTCATTAGAGAAGTATTGAGTTTCTTTTAGATTTTTTCTATGTGCAATTAAAGTTTTGTTACATTAGTCAGAATCATTTCTTTTTTAAAATTTTCTTTTATATTATTGCAGTAATATTGTTGTTATAAACTTACAGAGATAATTTATTAATGTAATAGGAGAGAGAATCTAGAAACAATACATGAAAATGTGGAGGGCTGATATATGTCGGAGTTAACACTGAATGTTAGTAGGGTAATAAAGGACTATTTAGTGGTTGTGAGACATTTGATTATTCACATGAAAAGAAATAAAACTGAATTTCTACGTCACATCACATGCAAAAGTCAATTCCATATCGCTTTAAGGCTTAAATGAGGAAAGCATAACCATAAAATTATAAAATATAAAATTAAATATCTGTTCGAAATGAAAGATCAATAGATTTCATTACATTAAGATTAAGAATTTCTACTCATCAAAAGGACAGAAGAAGTGTGGTAGGGAAAAATATTAACTGGGGTATTTGTATAATATAAGGCCCCAAAATGTGTAGTATCCAGAAAACTTAATAAACTCTGCTAGGAATTAAAAGACAAATAGATTATTGGGGATACATATTAAAACCCCAAGGAGATTCCATTTTACACATAGCATTTTAAGAAATGTAGAAGTCCTATATCCTGTGGATTGACCATGATGTAAAGCAGAAATATGATCATTCATTGGGGTCACATAAATTAATTATGCCACTTCAGAAAATAGTTGTGCAGATACAGTTATCAAGTGATCCAGCAATTTCACTCTTCAGAATGTATATTTATTAAATTCCTGCACCAGTGTTTTAGCACTGTACTCATTGGCAAAGTTATGATATAATTTATAATAGAAAAAATCTTGGGAACAAAGCAAAGATTTGTCAAAGTAGAATGTATAAAAATTATTAAAGTTATACAAGGGGATTTTATGCAGCAGTAATAATGAATGAACTATAGTAACATGCATTGCATTAACATGGATAAATCTTATCAAAAATCCAATACGATTCCATTCTGATAAAGAATAAAACATGCAAAGTGTAACAATATATTATTTAAGGACACCCTCTAAGTGACATAGCCATAAAGAGATTCAAAAGGGTAATTAACACAAAATATAGGAAACTGGTTCCCTAGAGAGAGAGTAGGCAAGAAGCAGCAAATGGGTGAGACATACTTGGAGTTTTTAGGCAGATCCTGGAGATACAGATAGTCATTAGAATTCTTTGAACAATGCATATTTGTTTTAAACATTTATTTTTCTGTTTTTATTTTCCCTGCATCCAGTTTGCTTATGGAGGAAAATCCCATTTGTCATATACAAGGATTAATTGTGTTGACATAAAATTTACTGAACCAAAATGTCTTTCTGGAATGTAAAATAATAATCATAAAATACTCAAAATTTAAAATAAAGCTCTTCATGGGAAATCACGAGTTAAGATTTTAGATGTATAGAATCATAAAGCTTATGTAGCAATCCATTTTTCCATCCACAAAATGTTGATTGATTAGTTACAGTAGCCAGGCCGCACACTAGGCAATGGAAATAAAGCAATGAACAAGACAGGAACAGTGTCTGCCATTTTTCAGTCTGTAAGGGTAACCCTTGTCATCATCGTAGTCAAACAGGGAGAGCTGAAGACATACATAGATAATAGTGATATATAAATATTTTATACTTAGTAAGCTTACACCCAATTCATGCCTTGAATGGATGTATGAATTACTAATTTCATGCTGTTGAACCGGAAAAGTTTCCCTTTACTCATGATAGCAATGTCATGGATAACAATCATGGATTTAAGTTTCTGGTTAAATTCATGTTCTTTTAAGATAAAGATACAGATAGCATTTAGAACTCTATAAAATATTCTATACTAAAGAGGAAGGGCTGTTTTTAGCTATTGGCTTAAATCATTTCTTCAAATTTCCAAAATGTCAATCAGTTAAGAAAGTATCTAAACTGAAAGAAAAGGTGCATCTTTTCCCACAAAGATGTCTCTTTTTTAAACAATCTGTATTCAAGTCTTAAAGTGGTTTATAAAGAAGATGTAGCACATCATTAATCAATTAAGAAATACTTAAATACCTTCAAGAATACTTAAGAACACAATATACTGCAAACCTTCCTTCTACAGTACTAATGCTAATGCGTCTTTAAACCAAAATTTTGCCAAATGAGAAACAACAATTTTGCGAAAATTTTGGGTTTCTACTTTTTAGCTTTCCTCTCTCTCCCAAATCAGCATGTGTGTGTGTGTGTGTTTGTGTGTGAGTGTGCATGTGTGTGCATGTACCTGTGTGGTAAATTAGTCATTTGCATTCTTTTCTGCTTTTTGTTTTTTAGCTCTACAGAAGTGGTAATATCCAATTGGGATATTACAAAACCTCCCCCAAGCTACCAATTATGATGTCACTACCCACTAAGGCAGTTAGTGAAGCAGCACCAAGAACAAATGATTTTTCTGAGCCAATTTTTCTGCATTCTTGCAAATATTTCTGGTACTAAGCTATAGGAAAATAATAAAAATGCAAACTGGATATTTGTGATATCTCCTCAGAATGGTTTCCTATCAAGTCATACTATTCTCACAGATTTCTTTAACATGTGAGCTTTGAAGCAGTTAGAGTGAAAGCCGAAAACGCATAAGAATGAGGATAGTTAGATTGGACCAACAGTGTGCTTGCCTGTTTGACGCTTGGACTGGTGGCAAACACAGTGACAAAGTTATTATGGAGATGGGTTTAACTGATTAAACATTAAAAAATTAATTTTGGAATGTTAAACTAATAAATTCGGAAATGGGAAGCTATTTGAAGATTTATACCTGTAATGTGTATTTTTATAAATTTGTTCCCTACTAAGCATGAAGCTCTAGTTACACAACTTCTGGGAGGCAACAGCAAGTCTTAGACCTAGAAATTAAGAATTACGTGAATTTTAAATATATTAAATTATATATAAATCCTGGAAAATATGAACAATAAAAATAGAAACTCAGATTTACTCAGTTAAGAATTTCTAAATATGAGGTTTTAATTTATTTTCTCTATAGAAGGAGAGCTCAAGTTTTGAAGTGATTGATTTTCATTATTTTTTGTGTCACTAGCTATATACACCCATGATGCCAAAGTAAGGGAAAGCAAACAAACAAACTTGGAGTTCAAATGACACCTTGCTTCTTCATGTCAAGTTTCAACATATATTAGAGACCGAATCATTTGCAAACTGTAGATGTCATTTTCTTGGGAGATTCCAAATTTCCAAATTAGTGGTGCCTAAAAATATTGCTGCTGTTATTATTGTTTTCAAATTGCAAATGAGTCTTTCCCCAAATTCAAGTGACATACTTTTTAAATTATTATATCTTTGTTAGAAATGATGGCTGAACGGTGGTACACAAATTTCAGACAAAAATGTCAGGTATTTCTTTAAAAGCAAATAATTCATGCACTTTTTAGATAAAATTAACATACAATAAAATACATACATTTTCAATATTTTTTTAATGATTCATCATAAATGTATACAGCCATGTAACCACTATTACAGAAAATTCATAGACTATATTCATCACTTCAGAAAGTTTTTCTGGCCCTTGTGAAATCAATTCCTCTATCTTCCCAGGCCCAGGCAACTAATAATTTGCTTTTTATCACCATAAATTTTTCCTCCTGTAGAATTTCCTATCAATGATGTCTATGATAGGTTCATTTTTATATCCGGAATCTTACCCTCAGCATACTTTTATTCAAGAATCATGTCATTGTTGGTATATTTATTTTTATCATTGAATAATATTCCTACATCACAATTCACTTCATAAATTCATTTGCTGATGGAAATTTGAGTTTTTTTTCAATTTTGGGGGTACGATGAATAAATGTTCCATGAACAATTGTGTATACATCTTTGTGCAGATGTATATCTCTTGAGTAAATACCTAAAAGTGGAACCACTGAGATATTGGGTAAGTGTATGCAAACTTTAAATGAGTTTCAGAAACTGATTTTTCTGAAGGGGTGGTGTTGTCCATTCCCACAATTCCATTATGAGGTATTCACAATTTGTTCCTCATGTTCCTTATCCTAGCCAACATTTGGAATTGTTAAATTTTTAAATTTTAGTCATTCTAATGGGGTGTATAATGGTATCTCATTTTTGGTTTAATTTTTATCTCCCAAATAATTTATTATGTAATTATCTTTCTTTGAGTTCCAGACTGATTGTGATAATTTTTCTAGCTGGAACAAATGAAACAATAGAAATGGCATCAACAGGTGCCAGTTTATGGTCCAAGAGGGGTCAGCATCCTTCCAATTCCAGGCCTATTTATACTGGGGAAGATTATTCAACTGGAGAATAGTCTATATTTTGATTGGAGTTGGAGAATGGAATAAAGAATAATTAGTGCAATTTCTATAATTTCCTTGAATATCTGAGTCACCTAATAAATTGATCTTTTTTTGCATAGAAACAATATTCTTTCAAGCCTTGACTCAAAATCTGCCTTACTATAAATGAGGTATGAAAACCTGGAAAAGGTGAGTTTTCTAAAAATCTGAGATGTTCACGTGACATTCCAGAAGGGTTGTTGTGAGTACTACATGAGTTGCAGTGAAGGTGTGGGGAAAATATTATCTTTGTTTTTTATATTCTAAAATTAAAACATAGGTTAGTTTTCTACAGAATATTTGATGTTTAAATTTGGGAGGAAATATCTGATTAACAGTTTTGTTAAACAATGTCTATTTTAGTAGAATTTTCAAAACGATTCCAGAAAGCAATGCTAAAAACATGACCACTCTGCCTGAGCGAGCACCCCTGTTCCTTCTGCATTTGAGAAACACAGACACAGTGGCAGAAAACAGGCTGCTTGGAATAGCAGTCAAGAATCTGCGAAGGTTGGCGAGTGTAACTTTATTATTTGTGGTATGAAATTCATGTAAGTTGTAGAGAGGGGGTTACACAGTATGATTGAGGGTCCTTACTTTGACTCCCTCTCATCTTTAATATCTGATATTCTCACATTGCTCCCTCATGAGTTCATGCCACAGAGTTTAACTCTGTCGCTCTCTGGCTCCTATGGGTGGGAACCACCTGCGACAGGCACACCTTTTTACAGTGGCTCCCTTTGATGTGCTGATAAGAAGTTATTCTGGGGCCTTCAACCTCTCTTGTGTTACCTCTTGCATGGGGCAGGAGTGAAGGATTTAGAGAAGAGAAAAGAAGTCAAAAACTGGTCCACCCTCTTTTCCATCTCTGACCCAAGGAAGAATACTAACCACAGCAGAGCTTATATCTGGCTATGCTATATAATGATGTTTTCCTAAAGACTTACATGAACATAATAGAATTACATTAGAGACCAGATAAATTTTATTTATTCAATTTTTCAGAGGCAGGGTCTTGTTCTTTCACCTAGATTGGAGTGCAGTGTTGTGATCACAACTTACTGTCAGTTGGAACTCCTGAGCTCAAGGGGCCTCCCAAAGCACCGGGGTTACATGCATGAGCTACCTTGCCCAGCCAGAAGCACGGATAAATTTTGAACTACATAAAGATTTGATCTTGGAACCCTTGGGTTTCAGCCATAATCTACCTCTTTCAAAATTGATTTGATAATCCTCCCTCCATGTGGAGCCAGCTTCACCGCTATCCCTCTCAAACGTGCAGTTTGAGAAGACCCTCATTCTTCCTCACAGCAGGGGCCAGGAGTATAATCCTGCCTCATTTGCTCTCATGATTACCTACCTCTGCAGTGTCCTGTCTTCCATTTTACCTCTCACGTACTCTGACCATGGAACCCCACTGGACGATCCTATAACTATTGGTATATTTTCCAAAGTTCAAGCTTATTTATAATTTATTAATATTTCTAACTTGGCCCAATGCACTTTTATAAATTTGTATTCATTATTAGGTTAAGATGAATGTGTGCATGTTCTTCCTACAGTTGTCTAGGTTTTGGTTTCTGAACTCAGGAGCAATTGTGCAAAAAATAATAAAGTGACAGCGATCACCTGCTCTAAAGTGACATTGGAAAGCAACTTTTGCATTTGCAAAATGACAGATTTTATAGCCTTTACCATAGTCACTTTGCTTCAACAATTTCGAAGCCAAGTTTCAATCAGCATCCTAATTTCTCCAAAGAATTAGTAAGAAGAATAGTTTTTATGAGCGAAGAGTCTATAAATAAAACCTCATGCCTGAATAACGGCAGTGGAAAATTAACTCTCCTCTTCCTCATCTCACATCTTGTGAGAAAAGTGAGGCTCAGAGAGACTAAATTATTTGCCAAAGGTCACAAGAGTGATGGAGCTGGGATTCAAAACCAGGTCCCTCTTACTCCAGGGCCATGCTGCCTTACAGAATGTGTCACTAAATGTACATTCCCCTTAGCATATAAAACTGTGTGCTGCAAAAATTCTGTGTGCTCCAAGGCCAAGTGGAACTATAGGTTTTTCATGCCTCCAGATAAATGGACTCAATCTAATCACATTCAATTCAATTTTCATTTATTGATCTCCTATTGGTTTCAGGTACTAAATGCTACATAGATAAAAATAACCAAACAAAAAGGAGAATTTAGGAATGAGAGCAGAAGAGATTATTTCCTTCTTCCTTTCCCCTGGTTCAGATAGCCTATCTCCTGCACATGACAGTTTTCCTGTAATCTGGTGTAGCATTTTGAAATCCACTAAAGCAGAAGTGACAGCCCTGTAACTCATGAAGTCCACTGAGATTGCCATGGCATGACAAACCTGTCTCAGCTGTCTGTGTATAAATTAGGAATTCCTGAAGCTTTCCATGTGAAAGTTGCTCTGATCTGCTTTGTTTCAAAGGGAAACCATTGAAATGTTAACTAGGAAGCTTTTGTTTTTTCAAAGTAACTTTGACTTTTGGGGAAAGTAAACACATTTACTCTATTTTTACTGAGCAGGTTTCTTCTTATGAGAGAAGAACAGGCATTTTTGTGAACTACTATAGGACATGACATTATATATATTAGAAGTCACTTTAAATTTTAGGATTTGATGGATAAAATGTTTATACTGATTATATTTTATCGAAAACCATAAATACAAATTAATTTATCACTGAATTTAATGATTTTAGATGCTAGGAGATGAGGGGCAAGAAAGAACCTTTAAAAGTAACACCGTGATTTTTATCTTTATTCTGGTAGTTTCAGCCTTTCCCAAAATAGCAAGTGCTTATTCTCTTGGAGAGAGAATTTAATCTTTCTAAGGGAACACTCAAAATTGTTACTATGCATTTATCTGTTTCTTTCTTTCATTTTTTTTTTACCATATATGTTTTCTTTTTGTTTTGTGAAGTGCAGTGTGAGTGAGAGAGAGTGTGTGTGTGTGCATGTGTGTGTGTATTCATGTTCACACGTGCATAGTAGGGAGCAGTTTCTAGAGAACCTTGGGGTGGGAGACAATAAATAAGCTTAGTCTACCAACCTAGTTTCCAGACTGCATATAAACCTAGGAATCTACTTTCAACTATAAAACGTAATTTGGATATTTACATGGACACAATAATTTGAAAATGTTAAATCAAGAATATACATATATATATATATATAGAGAGAGAGAGAGAGAGAGAGAGAGAGAGAGAGAGAGAGAATAAATCCTGGAAGGATCAAGTTGACGTTACTCTGAGTTGGTGGCTGTCTGGCCAACTGGCTTATCACATAACTCTCACACGGTTCTTAGAGATGAATGGTTAACAAATACCATAATATCAAATGGCAGTATTTTTAGCATGAAAACCATTTTTTTTTTCCAAACAGAATCTCATACAGAATCTCAGTACCTGGGACTCAAATGCAGAACACTATGGTTGAAGCCCAGAAACGGCTGGAGACCTTGTCATCTGGGCTTCTTGTTTATAAAATATCAGACCCTAGGGCTGCCCCGAGGAACCCTCAGGCTCTGGAGGGAACAGTTTCAAATCTTTTGCCTTAGACTATTCAAGAATATTGTGGTGATAATAATTTTTAAAACAATATGCATATATTCAAAAATGAACCAGAAATATTTCAGGTTCCAGATTTCTTCTACTGTGTATTGTAATAATAATTTATATTTGTATTGCTTTTATTTTGTATGAAGTCCTAACTTCCATAGAGAATGACAATTTAAGTTTTTACTTTTTTTCACTTTGAACTTCTTTGCAGATGTTCTTGACTTTACTAATAAGACCCCAAGAGACAGTACTGCCCATGGTAAAATACTGAATGCCAGCTAAAAATAGTAGTTCTGTATTCTTACAATAATGTATGAATATTTTTTGAGCAGACAAGTATTGGAAGAAATTTCTTAGGCATTTCAAATATTCCTGGTAAAGATTAGTAAAGATCTAGAGATAACGGATATCTATTTACAGTAAACTAAGTTGATAACTTAATAGTTATTAGTTTAACATTTGAATACTATTTATGAAGTTGAAAATTGACATTCATCAAAAGAATGATAAAATAAATTTCCTCAGATAGTGTTAAATAATTTTTAGGCAAAATATATTTGAGATACTAAGTCAACCAGTAGTGTAAATATATTAATTGTATGTTAACATAATTAATCAACATATAATTAATTATTTTTATAGTCATTAAAAAATATATCAAGAATATAATTATAAGAGAATAGCAGTATTTCCTATTGTGGTGTTTCAGTTTTATTTTATTTATTTGCTTGCTTTTGAGACAGGGTCTTGCTCTGTTGCCCAGGCTAGAGTGCAGTGGTATGGTAATAGTTCACTGCAGCTTTGAACTCCTGGGCTCACATGAACCTCCTGCCTCAACCTCCCAAACAGTTAGGACTACAAATGCACACCACTACTCTTGGCTGTTTTTTGTAGAGACAGGGTCTTGCTATGATGCCCAGGCTGGTCTTGAACATCCTGATTTGGCCTGCGAGCCATAATTTGCTGACCCCTGACATAGAGTATACATGCATTCAAAAAACATTTTTTGAGCACCTATCATGTTTTAGACTATGTATTATATCCTAGGAAGATGAAAATATATGAAACATTTCAAGTTTGAAGTTGATTACATTTGGGTGTGAAATACAAAGGAAAGTTGAATAGATAAAGGAAAGGGATAAATTTAAGATACAGGCTTACACTAGATGTAAAAGGAGGATAGAGCTTCTAACCATCTCCTACATGATGAAATCAACTGGTCAAAAGATGAGGAGAGAAATGAAAACGTTTTCAAACTGCATGCCAAGTTAATAGGTAAATCTACCTTCTATACAGTTCCACTAGGCTTAGAAATGCAGTTCACAATATGAGATTGCATTCAGGCAATTCAACCACAAAGCATCAACTTCAGTTGATGCCCTGTCTGCACATGTAACCCCTGAGATATGATTTCTAGGGCTTCACAATGCACTGCATTTAAATGCAATTCTCCCTTCAGTTAAAACCCCTAAATATGCAATATTGTTTGTTATTTGTTAACTGAAGCAATGTTAATATTGTTTTGGAATTTTCTTTTCATATACCTTACTTTTACATGTAAGATCGTCTTCTTTACACCTTATTTACATTTCTCTTATGGCAGTTATCACATAAATTATAATTTATTAATTTGCATATTTGTCTTCCCTTGAACTTTGGTATTTTCTTCTCCAATTTCCTTGGTTAATGGTCTGTAAGTCCTAAGTAATCAAAAAGAGAAACACTCTCAAACTTACATAAACAGAGGGAAAGTGTACTGGAATGACATAATTGTACATCACGGACAACAGAGGCTGGAAGCGCATCTGGGCCTCATCAGACATTGAGCCCAGGGCTGGGACTCCTTCCATCCAGGCAGCCCAATCCTAGGTCCATATGCTTGCTTATTTTTGCTGCTTTACTATTATGTTTTCTGCAAACTGATTTATCCAATTTTCTGTATTCATACATGGTGAAAAATAGTTGTCTTGGTCCAAATTCTGACAGACATTAAATAAAATCACTATGTCTTAAATCTGAATTCCTGAGACTGAGGGTTTGGTTCCAAGTGAGGTGAGGAGTTCAGCCTGAGCCCTTCTTCCTTGCTCAGAGGAGCAGGCCTATACCCAGTACAAACATGGCTGTATTCTCACTGCTCTTGACCTGAGAAACCAGTTTTCAGAGAAGAGAGTCTTAGACCAGGTGGAAACCCTAAAATATGAATTCTATTAATATCCTCTTGAGGGCAGAGAATAATTGCTTTATCTAGTTGTTTTAATCTCCAGGATTTTGTATAGTGCCTGCAAAAATGTAGATCAAAATGCAAAAATGCAAAATGCGAAAATGTAGACTGAACGAAGGCAGTAACAATGAGGATGGCGAGTAGAAGATTGAGGAATAAGTACAGTCATGTGCCACATAATGGCTTTTCAGTCAAGGATGGACTGCATATGCAACAGTAGTCCCACAGATTAAAATTTTATATTTTTCACTGTACCTTTTTTATGTTTAGATACACAAACACTTACACTTACTGCACTATTCAGTACAGCAACATGCTGTACAGGCTTGCAGCCCAGGAGCAATAGGCCCTACCTTATAGCCAAGGTGTATCATAGGCTATACCTTCTAGGTTTTGATAACTGCACTCTGTGATGCTCACACCATGATGAAATTGCCTAACGATGCACTTTTCAGAGTGCATCCCCCTCATTAAGCAGTATATGATTGTACTGAGAAAGCAGAATAATAGAATCTGATGACTAATACGATGTGAGCAATGAGGAAGTTGGGTGAAATTGAGAAAGCACTTTAATTTTATAGAGTCAGCAAATGGGAAGTCCCCTTAACAGACATAAGATGACATGAATTGCTCACTACAATGTGGAATTTTAAATGTTGTTAAATTTTTCTTTTCCCTAGTGGGTGAGATAAACATAGTGTGTAATGCGGTACAAGTCTTCATCTCCGTAGGGAGTGATTAGACCTACTAGAGACCCACTCTCTACTTCCATCTCTACGTTCCTGGGTCTGATTTGCTCAGAAAAGAAAGTATCTTATGCTTAGATGCTGGTGTTGTCAGAAACAGTATGCAGAAGGACTTATAGGGAGAACTATGAGCCCCCATAAGAGGGCAAAGTAGGGTACTTAGATGTTGGCCCACCTGCCCACCACACACTGATTTGGATGGTGGTAGGAGAGCATCTTTATGATTTAGCTCATAAACGACTAACTTCTCCAGATGTAGAGGCCAGATGATTACCCACCATCTTTGCAACATTACTTCTTTTATGGAGCCTGAGCAGGAAAATATAGCGGTGGATTAATAAGCTAGAGTTTGATTGAAGCCATTGTTAGCACAGGATTCTCTGCTGAAAATCTAATCTGAACACTTTATTTGTTTCCGAAAAGCAGTTTTAAAATTTCTTTAAGAACAAGAAAACAACGTCTCTTGGTTGGAAAAGTTGTCGTGTGCATGTCTGTGTGTGTGCATGCACGTGCGTGTATAGATCACCTGTGGAACAACTCTAGTACATCTAACACTGATCCTTTCTCCCAATTAAGGTTAATAGATCAGGACTTAAATTCTCTTACCAGGGCTCTTATCAGATCAGTAGCAATCAAATGTGGATAAAGTCTTATTTCTCAGTGACCCAGCAGCAGCTTGCTATAAACTGTCTATGTACGTGATTTGTTGGACGCCCTGGAAAAGTCACAAGGGTAGTTTGCAATAAGGGACCTTCACTGATGCCTTCCTGGGTATCGGCAAGCAGCAGCTCCTAAGTATCTGATATCAGGTGTCCTCGGAAACCCCCTTATCTTAATATGTAGCTTCCTAGGTCACAGTTCAGGTAATTCTGTCGTAGCATAATTGGGCGTCTTCTTAACCGAGATCGTCTATACTATGGTAACAAGTAGATGGTATACTTTTACATTAGGAGGGACAAACTAAACTGCCTAAGACCTATTGCATGGAGGAAAAAACATGGTCTAGGCTATTTGTAACAAAAATTGCTATATACCAAATTATGTAAATTACTAACATCCAAATATTAATTTGTTTATGGATTTGTGTATGTATTCAAAATATACACAATTTGGACAGTTTACAGAAGAAGTTAGAAAGCAACTTCTAACAATTCAACTTCTAAATTGAATTGTTTTCTTTAACTCTCAGAAAAACAACTAATTTAACATTAATGCACAAATTCTGGCATAAATCTATGATCTCTATACACATACCTTCACGTGTAATTTTTATAATGATATGTGATATTGAAAAAATAAGACTTAAAACATCTTTTTGTTCTTAAACATTTCTTGATCATAGGTAAATTTTCAGCAATATTATGTATATTTATTTACCCTTTTCTGAAAATTTATTATTTCACACATTGGGATATGAATCTTTCATATGAGTAAGTCTAGTTTTGTAGCAACAGTTCCTGAAGACTGATCCAATTTATTTTAATTTTTCAATTAGCTGAAAATTGCAAGTTTTGTGGGAATATTAGTAATTATAATCTCTAAATGGGCTTACTCTAAATTCAAATTAAAGCAAACCTAATGCTAGAGCGAGAACAATTTACTGAAAAGAATTCATTTCAGTGTCTCAGTAACTAATTCATTTCACATTGAAAATACATATGTGTATTTGTGATGTGATATTTGAAATATCTCTCCTTTATATTTTGTGCTTTTATTACAAGGTAAATGTGTAGTTATAATAACGATGTACTAATTTATGCTGCTCTCTTAAACAAAGTGAAAGTAAGACAGTCTGAATTAGTAATAAAGCAATTGAATTAGGGAATGATTTTATGTAATTGATCTTATTTTGCTCACAACCAACTACTGAGAAGTCAAAGTATCTGATTTCATGAACAGATAAGGCAGACAGAGTCACCAATTAACAGAAAACATGTATTTAAAATTGTGGGATGAAATGTGTAAAGATTTTTGACCCTGATATTTTAGAGGAATGAGTTTGAATCTGTAGTATATAAGTTTGTCTTTGGCAGGGAAATAGTCAAGTGGTAAACTATAGTTTTATTTTTAAATGGTTTCTGAAATATGGGTGAATATTGAGCAATTGTGATGGACTGTGTGGTCACGGGGACGGCACAGTTCCGGGCCACACAGAGCTCTAGCAAGACCAGCCCAGGCCATTGCTATGCGGCCAGCTGCGGTGAAGACCCTCCGTGATTTTATGTGAGAAATCTATCTCATCCTTTTGAATTCATTGAGATGTGAGGATTAAATGAAACAGTTTTTTCGTGTGCCCACTTGTGTGGGCGAGCGCTGTGGTACATGTAGACATCCCGCAGCTAGAGCAAGCCTAACTAATACTTCTAAGAGTAGAATAATTGAATTTAAGGAAAACAAATGAAAGACTAGGTCTTATATCATGCGGTAATTTATTGCTAGGTACTAAGGGAAGTTGTACTGAAGTCACATGTGAACTTAGAAGAAGGAGAGAAAAACGCGTGAGTATAAGAAAAAGCAAAATTCAAGAGGTTGCTTTGAAGGACACGCCTGTGTAGTCAGCCTGAAAATGAGCTTTCCCCTTTTTGTCGTTGTTTTTTTATTTTTGATAATGGGTTTTATTATTATTATTCTTCTTTTTCTTTTATTAGTCAAGTGCAGTAGTGAGGAGGGGGGAAAGTAGTAGAACAAGGAGTTTAATCTGTAACTGACTGTGAACAATCAAGTGAGATAACTCACTGCCTTCGGACCAGCCGATAATGGGCTTTCCAAAGAGCGGTTTTATTGAAGAGGAGTCAAGGCACATTCTTGGTACTTAGCCTACTTGACTTCCCACCCCAGCTCCACTACAATTAAATGCTTGCCTTTCTCCAGCTTTCAGTCTCCTTGTCTGTAAAATAAATATTATAAGTGTACTCTCCTGATAGAGTTGTGGTAAAAAGTTAATGAGAACATGCAAATATAATATTTGGCATAGTACTGGGCACAATACCAATAAATTGCAGTTATTATACCTCTAATGGTCTCACGTTGGCTAAGTTTTTTTCTGCCCTAGTATCTCCAGGAGCAAGCTGGTCTACCTGTGTGTGGACCAACTTCTAAGCATTGGGTGGCTCTGGGTTTGAGAAGCTTCTCTTTAGTCTCTTTTATTTAGCAAGGACCTGGATGGGGATTGCCAGAGGGTTGAACTTCAAGGCCAGGTTATAAGGGGTGAAAAGAATAAACAATTCTATTCTTCTTTCTCCCTTATAAAATACATACCATTTCAGTTCCCACAGCTTTTAAAAGAATATTTTATTTAATTAAAAATATAGCCTGATTGCCAGAGGGACTTTTGTCCTGCTAAGAACATAGAATGTTATATGTAGCTACTTCTCTTTATGAAGCAAATAGGAAATTTTACATTAAAAAAACCCGTGGTTGTATGTATGAGTGTAAGTTATCTGAGATTTTTAAAGTGAGTATTTCAATGACTTCCTTAAATTAAAAAAATCAAGTATTTTAATAGTCTATCATCTATTTAACTTTATCAAGACTACATTATGTTAATTGTCCAAACTGGAATTGCGTGAAGACAAGTAGAATAGGAGTAATTGAAATTGATGATAAATTTTATTCCCTAATGTATGAAAACTTCTTTCTAGTTCATGCCTATAATATATTAATATATATGTAATCTTACATAATATATTACATATATGTTGAAGCTCCCAAATTTGATGACATTTTAAAAAAATCAGGTAATTTTAAAGTAATATTTTATTGAAATCTACTCATGCAATGAAATATTACATAAATACATTTTTTATAAAGCCCTCCATTTAAATAGTAAGCAAAAAGTCTGTCACAATGACTACACCTCTGACATGTAATCATGAGTGTCATTGATTATACCTTGCACTGTGTAAGATGCGGAAGCACGCAAGCTGTTTGTGCTCAGACAGTGCCCAAAGCATCTGGAGAGCTACATCAACGTACATGCTTCTCCCCAGGCCAGACTACCTTCCCTCAAGTTTTTAGATTTTATTTCTCTCTTGGACTACAGCTATAAATGTTTCCTTGGTGGGTTTACAGTACCTCCGTGGCACCTGTCAACTGCTTGAAGTTTTGTTACTGATCCGACACACTCCCTAGTTGTCTTCTAAGCCGTGTTCTCATGGCATTTGGCTGCAAGGAGTATAGCATTTCATTTTATCCCAGGAACAGGACAAGTAGGACGTGATTGAGTTAAGTTTACACAAAGTGAGAGTGGAAAGGATGGGCGATTTAGAATTAGGCAACAGAGGGAGTGTTAGCACACTGGGTGAGGGTTAGAAAGATTTTAAATTATGGTAAATAATTGACACTCAATAGTCATAAGGACAATAATTACAATAGTGGTTTAGCAGATAAGCATGGCTTGAATAATAATAATACTAATCTAAAATAGTATTTCCTATGTGCCAGATACTCTTCTAAGCTGTAAACTTTACATACGTTATTTAATTTAAAGAACAAAAAAAGCGTACAAACAAACAAAATATTTGTGAATGAATGAACAAAGTATTTTTATTCTTATTGCAATACTATTCTCTTAATAGTGTATACTGGAAACACGGGTCCCAAGTAAATTGAACATTGAATTAGCCTTGTCAATACACAACCAAAAAGCATAGTATTTTCTTGTGATTCAAACAAAGGTATATTTGATTCTTTAGAAAAATTGAGTTATTGGCTAAGTGGTTTTCAGAGAGATACATTTACATGCATCTTTGGATTTCAATGAAATGAAGATGAGGTATTGTGAAACAAGCAATAGATGGGATGGAAACCCTGCACTGCCACTAAGTAAGCAACCCTGGGCAAGTCATTGTCCCCTGGGGGCTTCAGTTCCCTTACTTGCCTTTTTCCTAAGTGGTCTTTCAGCTATAAGAAACTATAACTATGAAATTACTTAAGTGAACAATCAATACTTTACAAAATCTTACAAAATGATTTCCAAACCTAACATTCACATGTCATTTTTTTTTTCTTTTTGGATTTTCACAAGCTCTCAGTTAAACTCTCACCATGAGTAAACAACCCCTGGCAGTTTGTAAAAGAAGAAGCGAGAGCCACCTACTAATGAATCTCACTATTGTGGTCCAGAATAACACCGGCCTGAGCACAGCAATTTCCCTGGGTGAAGAACTGGTATTTTTGAGTTGCAGGAAATTGAACTGTCGTTAAAAAAGATTAGGACCAATGCCAATTTTTGCAGGTGGGTCACATTATTATATACTAAAACAGAAAGCAGCTGTATGCTTTAATAGAATAATTTCAGACAATCTTCCTCTACATAATGTGCCTACCACTTCATGCTTTTGGCCTTGATTATTAACCATTATCTGATAATGTCAGTCAAAACCAAGTTAGTGATGTTTACCAGACAGCGGCTGGAAGTCATTACTTATGTTTTTGTTATTACTTGAATATAAAGATACACTAACACATTTTGTGGTTGTCATAGTCCATTTTGTGTTGCTATAAAGGAATACCTGAGACTGGATAATTTATATAAAAAAAAGGTTTATTTGGCTTATGGTTCTGATGTCTAGAAAAGTTCAAGATTGGGCATGTGGTGAGGGCCTCAGCCTGCTTCCACTCATGGTGGAAGGTGAAGGGAGCTAGTGTGTGCAGAGATCACATGGCAAGAAAGAAAGCAAGAGAGAAAGCTGGGAGGTGCCAGGCTATTTTAAACTATCAGCTCTCCTAGGAACTAATAAAATGAGAACTCATTCATCACCAGCTCCTGGCCTTTAGGCCCCACCTCCAACACTGGGAATCAAATTTCAACATGAGATTGGGTGGGGATGAATAAACCATATTCAAACCATAGCAACGATATTTGTCAATCTATGATATTAGACTGTTTTCTTCCTGTAAATTATCTGCCCATTACATTATAATAAGAGTGACTGAGGGTATGCAAATAATAATCATAAGTTTCATCAAATATTGTGTGTGAGACACTTCAGTGGAATCTATAAATACTAGGAAAAAAAGAGTAACATATCTTATTTAAAAATTCTTCTGTGATATTAAACATTTCATTTAACTTTAAATTAATCTTGGTAGAATAATTAAAGCAGGTATTTTCCAACTGCTGAATTCTACTTTGCTTAAGTTTTAGTGCTACAGCAGGTATATTATCATCTAAAAAGCAAACATGAAATAAGCACATGCACTGGAATATTGTCACAGAGGACATCCAAGTCAGAGCTCTGTTGTGAGTATGGCTACTCTACTGCGGTGGCTTGGCCTTCATGAAGTGCTTTGCTCTCTTCACAGAATCCTCAACTGGACTAGAGTGCTGAGTCAATGAAGAAATGCACCACTGTCCAGAGACAGCCTTCAGTGACCCTGTGAGCAGCACCCACATTCATGTTCCTGTGTGTCACTCGGGGGTGGTCTGTGCCATGTTAAACTTCACAGTCTCCAAAAATACTATTTTTCATTACTCTAAGTTTCCTCCCTCCAACCAGGGAGAAATGAAGGCAGAGGTGATGGGTAGTGAAAAGGTATTTAAATGTCTCTCTACCAGAAACAAAAGCGTTAATCTCCCATGTAGGAAGTTGGAGAATCCAGACCAATGAAATTTACTTTTTATAACCATGATGAAAAAATGTAATTAGGTGATAATGTTGGAGAACAATTCAAGCTGGTTAATTAAATGTAAATCTGGTCCCCGAACAGCTCTGACTTTAACTTTTATTATAATAATAATGAATCTTGTGATTATATTTTCTGTTTATACAAATTGCATTTTATTCTAGTAGAGAGATTTACTTGAAATTGATTACATCACTTATATTTTCATCTTCAATGAGGAAATAACATTTCAAATACTATTAAGTGTATAGTGGAATAATTATTCAATTTATTTTACTTTTATAAAAAATATTAGATATTTATTTAGCATAATATGATGTGAGATTTGGGTACGTTTTCTCTCATTCTTGGGTTAACCAAAGGCTGGGGAATTTTTACGGTTTTTCCCAATAACAAAGCAAATCTTTAGTGGAAACAAGAATTTACAATTGGTTTCCTTTACTACTCCCCAATATGGTTCCACTATGGTATATGTATGGCTTTACATATTCAAATGAATGGCTTCATGATTCTAGCTGATGTCTCTGAAGAAAACATTGTATGAATCAGATGTCCTTATTTAACATGAAGGAAACTGGATTACTTAACTGACTTTTAAAAAATACGTATTTTCTGCCTAAGTCATCCCAAAATGAATTTCTATGTAACCATCTGTTCTATTAAAGGACTGATTTTTCTTGAAGTTGGGCTCTTGCTATTTAATTGGGAAAAGAGGCTCTAATTAGCAGAACCAGGTGAGGGACTGTTTTCTTCCCAGCAGTCACCTCTCAGCAGGAAAGTGGAGTTGTGATGTTAAGAAATACATGTGAGGTGAAATGAAATTTTTTATTTCATATGGACTACAGTTAGGGGATGATATGCATCACTATTGATATTTTATAGCTTTAGGAGGCCATTAATCTGGGGACCAAAAGTAAAAATTATTGACGTAAGTATTTTCTAAACATGTGTTAGAGTAGAAGAGTCTCCTTGACTGTATAGTGATTTCAACAATGTCCGTTCATTCACTGTTTAATCATGTAGTGTCTAGGATATGCTCACATGACAGCTAATTCTTCAAACTTGGCCCAAATCTTAAGAATTGTTGTTTCACATTGTTCTGTTCTTTTTTTGCTCTTCTTGCTCTATACACTTGGATGATCTCTTCATCCCATATGGCTTTAAGAATGATCCACATGCTGAAGATTAATCAAGATTAATCAAGATGCTTTATCCAAGATGCAAGATGTTTGATGAGCAGAGCGATTCAGAGAAATTTATGGATGTTAATCCTTGTTCTGGAAAATAAGTGTGTCATAAGAATTTTCCTGTGACAAAAGCCCACAGATCCCAGTAGTACAAAATGATATACATTTTATCTCATGCTCAATGGTCTGCAGGAGAGCTGGGGCGGCTTTGCTGCTTCTTGCTGCTGTCAGCAGGCCAGCGTGGGCAGCTCGCGTTTCTGAGTATTTTTTCTGGAGCCTAAAGAGATGGTGGCTACCCAAGAGAAATGTGTCTCATGTGGAGGTTGAAAGTACCTGTGAACAAGCCCATCCAAGCAAATGCACTTCCTGGCTCTGCTGGCATCACATCTCTTTGACCACGGTAGTCATAAGACTTAACCCAAAATCAGACAGTGAGGAGGGCTTTAGTCCGCCATCATGTGCATGTGAACATTTTAAAACGATAATCTAATTTACCACCATACAAGGGTGGTTGATGATTAATGAGCAAGGGTCTAACTGGAGACAATAGCAAAAGAATAATACAACTAAACTTAATCAAGTAGGAGAAGATAAAGATAAGGATAAGAGCATATGTTTATGACGTAGAATGCCAAGATATAATTGAGAGGGTCAACAAAGCCAAAGATTGATTTTCAATAATAACTTTAAATATGGTCAGATACATGGAAAATTTGATCATGGAGTTAAAAGGAGAGAGAGGGAGAGAGAGAGAGAGAGAGAGAGAGAGAGAACACATAAGCAAGCAACTCTTTTTCCACTGTTTTGTTCCTGTTTCAATTCACTCTGTGTGTGTGTGTGTGTGTGTGTGTGTGTAGGATATGAGGGACATTCAGAATTTCTTTTTCTTCACTTTATTATACTGACAATACATTAAAAGATATATTTGTTTTAGTTTTCCAGAATTTAGTTGTATTGTAGTTACTAGACCCTGCAGAGTGTCTAGTTTGTCCTGTTTCTAAAAACTAAAGTCTCTAACACTTCACGGATCCTGGAATACATGTGACTGATTCAGGAGTGGGTCCAGGATATTGAGGGATGAAATCCTCCCTTTTCCTGCTTTGGTTGTGGCACAGGGAGGACTGTGACAGACCTCAGCCTTTACATGAGGGAACGCATTGGACAAAGTACGCTATCTTTGTCCTGTGACAGCAAACACAGCACCTGGGGCGGAGGTGTCGAGAAGGCACAGGTGGTGCCGAAGCAGGCAGGGCTCCTCCTCTCCTTCTGGCAGGGATGGGACGGTTCCCTGAGACCTGCCTCTTCTAATAGTGATCCTGAGGTCAGTGGCTTTGCACACCTGGTGGGCAATCCCTTAGGCTGTCTCTAGAGCTTTTGTGGGCCCCAGAACAGGGTGGGGTGACAATAACAACTCTTTTATTTGCTATCTCACATTCTCTTCTGAGTGAGAAAGCATCTGAAAAAGGAGAAGGTGAAAATCCCCAGTATCTATTAATAAAACATTTACTTGAGTTTTACATCACCTGGAAAAGCTGCAGAGATGAGGCAGGGTCAAAACTGTAGAAATGAGTAGGTAAGCGTGTGTGTGTGTGTGTATGTGTGTGTGCGCGCGTGCGTGCGCATGTGCATGTTGTGACTAGGGGTTTGGCAGAAAGTGACTTCCAGTTCAATGCTAGGTCTTAAAGTATGAAAATGAAAAGTTGGGTGAAGAGAAAGATGAGGGACAATGTTTAAGCAGAAAACATGACATGCAACATACAATATGCTAAATGCTCTAAGGCAAGAAAGACGTGCCACGGAGCTGGAAGGAATGAGCATAGCAGGAAGCATGGTGAGTGTGTTGGGCAGAAGCCTTGTTCCGAAGAATCACATAAACCTTGGAAGATGTTTTCATGCTCCATTCTGCCATTGCCAGCTGCAGTTCTGAACTCAGAGGACCAGTTTCACCAGATTCAGCAAGTACACATAGAACACCTCATGACTGTAGTTGGGGTGCCTGGCATGGGCACAGATTATTCTGCCTAGAATTAGCAAGTTTTTGACTGTTTATTTTTATGAAAGAGAAATTCCCCTGCCACGTAAAGTAACAAATAAGGCTTTTAGTCCTGGACACTGGGACTGCCCTTGGAGTTTGAATAAATGACCAAAAGGGAAGGTGAGGCATTTTCACTATGCCCTTCTTCCCTACCCATGAAGAATGTCGCCTTTTTCACACACAGGAGGAGTCTCTAGCAGGGGTGACTACAGACTCAATGTCCCTTTGGTATGCAATATTCTTCATCTATATTCTGTCTTTAGAAATTTTGACCCAAAGAAGGAATTTAGAGGGAGTAGGTGAGTCCTCAGTACCAGGAAGCAAGGCAGTCAATGTTAAGTTTAGAGCAGGAATTTTGACAGACCTCCACATGTATAACACTGAGTTGTAGGGTTGTTAACAATCTTTAGTATCTGCTTTGTATTTCCTCATTTCCTGAAAAGTTTCCAAAAGGAGAGTATATATTTTATGATAAAATACTTTAATAAGCTTTAATAGGCATTGTTTACTCTGGAAAAAAGTTTTGAAGCCAAATCAAGCATGTTCAGCAGTAAAAGAGAATGGCTAGAAAGTGCATGCAGGCTGATCAAGTGGTTGTTGCAGTAAACTTCGAAATAGTGAACTTTGATAACAAAATTGTTTTCACGAATAAAAGAGCTAGTTTGTGCATTTATTTTCATTGTACAAGTCTGTGGGGGGGGGGGCGGGTTAGGGGGGAACATTTATGCAATTAAAACCAAAATTCCATTTGGCTGTTATAAATCTTTCATTGAAATTTCCATTAATGGGTACAAATATATGATTTTATAGAAGAAATAAGACCTAGTGTTAGATTGATCAGTAGGGTGACTGTAGTTTACAATAACCAATTATACATTTCAAAATTAGTAGAAGAAAATAATCGAAATGGTTCTAACATAAATGAAACACAAATATTTAAAGTGATGGTTATCCCAAGTATGCTGATTTGATCTTCACACATTATATGAATAAATAAATTATCATATGTACCCTGAAGCTATATATATCTATTATGCATCAATAAAAAAGAAATAAAACAGAAATTTCCATCAATTATTGATCCAGATTAAATTAAATAAATTTTAAGAATGGCTCTGTTACTGATTGCATTACAATTAAAAAACGTACCCCTGTTTTTTCCCTCCCATCCCAGTTCATATTAGTTTATCAAATAAAGATCTTAGGAGAATATAAAAGTGGATAACAAGGTAAGGGTAATTAGAAGAAGAGATCGTGAAGAGCCACAATAAACTAACAGAAAATAAGTAAAATTATCGTATGTATTTTTTTCACCTTTGATTAGACAGCAAATCTGTGCAAAATATTTATGTCCAGCCTAGGTCAAATACTTAAATCTCAAAGTAATGTCTTAATGTGTTCTCATTAAAAGTAGTCTTGGTTTTCTCTGAACTTCTAGAACATTTATATGAACATCTATTATTAAAAATATTTTTATTTTAACAATATTTTATATATAGATACAAACACTCCAAATATTACAATTGTGATACTATAGATTTCTTGTTTAATGGATATACAGCTAGTCATAATCCTTGCAATTTATATTTTTCTAGGCTGGATAGTTTTAGGGACTTCTTGTTTCAGCAATGAGATGTAGAGCTGTATCAGAGGTTCGCGACGCCCCTGATATAATCGGGTCTCCGGACAGCGTGCATTGCAAGAGATGGGAGAGACAAAGACATGGACACAAAAAGTAAGGCGAAAGGGTGTGGGGAAGTCAGGGGACCACCAGCATTCCCATGAGCCAGCTGGTACTGACTGAAATCTAGCACCCTTTTTATTCTCTTTTTCATGCTATAGATTACAATGATTTCATGTGAAAAGCTCATGGGTTACAATGTGTAGAAGTTTCAAGTCTCCCCTAAAAGTCACAAGATGCCTTAGCTAATTACTCTTTTATCTGTAGCAGCAGGAACACATAGCTTGTTACTAAGCACAACTATACTTAAGGTATGTACAGATAGCATCTCCGAACTCAGCAGCTGTGGCCCATTCGATTGAGGAACAAAGAGATTAGTACTTCTTATTGGGAGGTTAGCTTCCCATTAACTGAGGCGTTCTACTGAGAAAGGGGAGGGAAGGAACTCAACCTGGTGTTTTAAAAATTGGAGCCTGATATCCCTTCTCCTGGGCTGACATTTTGTAATCTTCCTCTACAGCTGTGTGTGGCTTTCATGTCATGCCACTCCATGGATTTTTAGGCATGAGGCCCCTCAGGCTTTAAGGTGGGAGTCTGCTTTGCTGTACTCCCAGATCGCTGGAATGTTCCCCAACTAGGCAGTTAACTTCTGCCCTTGTCTCCGGCTCCTGCTCAGGCAGCATTCCTTCACCTCCTCTCCTCCCAGGGCCTCATAAATGGGGTCCCTAAGCCCCAGTGGTCTTATTCCCATCAGAGATGGAAAGAGCTTTAGTTCAATACTGCAACAAGAGAAAAGGCTCTCAAACTTTAAATGAAGGGCTTTTTGTAAACCCCTCTGAGATCTGAGGTCACAGAGCTTGCAATTAACCAGTCATCTCAAGAGAGACAGGCATTAACGAAGAGAGACAGGAGAGATGCCACTGAATGTCATATAAAGCACTTGGAAAATTAAACTAGAAATGTTTAAGGAACT
>RJWJ010019996.1:0-29581 GCA_004363605.1 Indri indri | reverse complement strand
AAACTCCTGGGCTCAAGTGATCCTTCTGCCTCAGCCTCCCGAGTAGCTGGGACTACAGGCATGTGCCACCATGCCCGGCTAATTTTTTCTATATATATTTTTAGCTGTCCAATTAATTTTCTTTCTATTTTTTTGGTAGAGACGGGGTCTTGCTCTTGCTCAGGCTGGTCTCGAACTCCTGAGCTCAGAACGATCCGCCTGCCTCGGCCTCCCAGAGTGCTAGGATTACAGGCGTGAGCCACCGCGCCCGGCCAAAACTCTTGACACCTGTTACAAGCCCTTCAGATGTCAAATTAAATAAGTAAATATAGCACTTACATATTTACCTATTGCAGAGTGTGTGTACATTTCACACTTTCCTCAAGTCATTGTTTCATGCAAGTCTTTTCCTAGCCACTATAGGATCATTCAGACCTTTTGATTTTTAGAAAATGAATCTGAAAGATATTGGGGTGAGCAAGGATAATGGCTTGTCCAATTTAAGTCCTAAATTTCTGCCTGCAAAATTGAGCTCTAGAAATAACCACAAACAGCTCTCACATGAATCCCAAACTGAACAGAACGTCTACAAGTTCACTTTGATCTATGCTATTGGGAAGTTGGGACTAGAGGGAAGCGTGTTTTGATACTCAATTTCTAAAGCTCTGGGAACCACTCCTCACACCAGCCCCCAAGACCCATCCTCCTGCCTGGGGAAATTCAGATGCCACCCAGGGTGCCCTCTAAAGGGATCATGAAGAAGAGGGGGAGCTCTGGGAGCAGGTGCCCAACCCTCCCTTGCTAAAGCCCCTGCCCATCAACAAAGCAGTATAGGCCAGCTCAAAGCATTGCCCTCCCTCCTGAGCCTGCCTCTTCTCTGTCCTACAATTTGCCAACATGCACATGCAGTCACTCCATGTATACTAACCATCCCAAGTCCCTCCCCTGCTTACACCATGGCTCCAAACATGCCAGGAGCCATATCCACCTACAATAAGCCTTCCCGAAGAACCACATCCCTCCTGTGAGCCTGCTACTCAGAAGCCCCTCAACACCCAGACATTTGGGGACCCCATGCCATTTTGCACTTACTGGAATACTGCTTGTTACTGTTTTTATGCCGCTTCATTTGAGTGGGTTTCGGCTCCCAAATTAAATTACAAGCTGCTTGAGAACAAGGACTGTGCCTTTTATCTCTTTTTGAATCCACCCACAATGTCCAGAACAATGCCCAGCACAGAGCAGATGCTCAAGAAATGGTGGTTGGCGGTGATGGTCATGGCTGGAAGTCAGAGGGCAGCTGAATCTCCATGCGTGGGTCCATCTTCAGTCACTACTGAGAGAGTCCCAAGGTACATATAATGTCACTCTCCTCCCACAACACCTCCAACCCCAGAGGCCACAGCCCTTCCAGGAGAACACCTGGTTTCCAGGCCCAAGAAGTCATGTTCAGTCCCTCATCACACCCTCCCTTTTAGTAGAGTCTTTCTCCCTCAAGACCTTATGGTGAAAGCCTCTCTATTTTGGGCACCACCCTTAAATATTTGCAGTGTAACAAAGTGAGACTCTGACAGGTCACCAGGAGACCTCCATGCTGAGAGGCCCCGGGTTTCCTCACTTTAGGGGTGGAAATGAACAGAATTGCCACCAAGCAATCCTCAAAGCTTGACAAGAAGAAGGGGAGCATCTGGTGGTACAGTAAGCACCAGGTAAGTCCCTCACTTCCAGCTCTCCTGCCAGACCAGGAGTTCTGAAGAGTTACCCTTACAGTTACCGCAACTGCAGCAGCAGCACCTGAACCCAAAATATAGGGTCCAGCTGTACCTGGCCTTGGGCTGAACACAAGTCTGGGATCTTGGCAAACTAGCCTTTTTCTTTTTTCTCACCCAATGTGCTGGACCCCTGTGTGGAGCCTGGGCGGCAGTGGGCCTTGAGCCCATTCCCGTCCGTCTCTGGAGATGTTTCCTCATCTGTAAAGCGAAGGGCTCGGACTGGTGATCCCGAAGCCCCCTCCAGTTCGAAAACTGTCGAGTACAGAAGAGTCCAGACGACTTCTGGCCCCTTGCCTCACGCCCCCTGTGTCCTCTGTGTCCTGGGCGCGACGTGGGACCCTCGTAGGGTCAAGGAACATTAGCTCCAAAGACCTCGAGTTGCGGCCAGGCTGAAAGCGCCTCCGCGACGTCGCGCCCTCCTACGCCTGGGTTTAGCAGAGGAGCGAGCCAAGCCAGGAACTCCCGGATAGAGCAGTTGTTCGGGCCCCAGCCACCGTCAGCCGTCCGGGCGCACACCCCTCTCCCGTCTCTATTCTCCCTACCCCCACTGGCGCTCCCCCTGCTCACCACTCGCAGCGGAGCTCCCAGAGCGCGACAGCCTCAACTGCAGACACCCAAGCCCAGCACGCGACCTGGATTTCCCCACGCAAGGCCGCCAGGCTGTGTACAAAGTCGCCATGGCAACGGGCCGCTTCCGGGGATTCCGGAAGTGTCGGGGGTGGCGGAAACGAAGTCCGAGGTCCTACTTCTAGGATACGGGTAAGGTCATGGTACAATCGAGAAGACGAGAGATGGGGCCTGTTAATCTAGAAAGACTGCAGCAGCTGCATGCGCGGAGCCAAGGTCGGGGTAGCGAGGAAAAGACAGCTGCGTATGAACCAGGAAGCGGGGCAGCGGGGCTTCCGGCGCAGAGGCGTTTGCCACTACGGCGGCCGCGCAGGCCCGTCCTATTCCAGCTCCGCGCTCTGAACGGCTGTCGGCGTGCTCCCTCGCCCCGCCTTGGTTAGTGTGGAGCCGGCCGGCCAGGCCTGCGCAGTTGCGGCGGCCGGGGAAGATGGTGGAGGACGGCGCGGAGGAGCTGGAGGACCTGGTGCACTTCTCGGTGTCCGAGTTGCCTAGTCGCGGCTACGGCGTCATGGAGGAGATCCGGCGGCAGGGCAAGTTGTGCGACGTGACGCTCAAGGTACCGCGGGATGGGCGGCAGCTGCGGACTGAGGAAAAAGGGGCCAAGCGGGGAGAAAAGAGGGGCGGAGGACAGGGGAAAGGAGGTCGAGAGGGGAGAAGGGCAGAGGGAAGAGGCTGGAGAGGGACCGAGTAGGAGAGGGTGATTGGGGCCGAGTGGGGAGGAGAAGAGGAACCGCCTTTCAGCCCTTGGAAGGAAAGGTTGAGAGGTGCGCCGCTTAGGCCCTTGGAATGGGAGACGCTGGGGTGCCCGCGTTCCTTTTCTGTCTCACAGGAAAGAGAAAATGGGCTTAACAGCCCCTCTATGGAGGAAGGGGCGGTGGCCGGCTCCACATTCTGATGCACCACTGAAGCATCTTCTCTTGTCATCATAGACATTTCTTTGTGGCCCTCGAAGTTGGCTGTGCTGTTGTTGAACAGAAGGTTTCTCTTTAGAAGTCATTGCTTGCCCTTGATTTTTAGATTACTACTTTGTCTCTGAAGAGCTTTTAAAATTTGATTTTGGAAATTTCTGAGGTGGGAAGGTACTCTGTCCCACACTGGAAGGCACCAACCACCACTACTACGACAAAGGTCCTAGAGGCTGGGCTGATGGGCTGTGTGGGGAGAGAGATGCTGACATCAAGAGGGGAGGATATCTTAAGCACCTGTTCCTCAGCAGCATTCTGGTCACAAGAGCCAGCCTTCCTCCTGTGCTTTGGGTCCTTTCCTACTAGAGAGGCAAGCTGTGCTGCTGAGCCATGTGCTCCAGTTGGGGAGATGATGCTGCAAGTGGTGTTCCCTGTTGGGCTCTGGCTGGAAGGCTCTCAGCATGTGTGAGTGATCCCCTGTTTAAAAAAAAAAACAAAACAAAGCACTATTCAGAGATCTGTTTGCTCTTCTAATTTTTATGCGGTTAAGGGAACTTTTCTTTTTCCACGTATTTGAGTCAGACCTCTGGAAGTGGTAGAGTAGGATGGTTAAGAGTATGGCTTTGGAGACAGAAGGATTTGGATTAAAATCCTAGTTGTAACCTTGAGCAAGTTACTTAATCTCTCTAAGCCTCGGTTTTCCAAAGGTAAAAATAGGGATGATTCTTAATTAGCAGTATTAGTGTTGAGGGTTAAATGAGAAAATTTGTGGTATTCTTTTCATTATATCTGGCAAAATTTTTTCATCACTCCAGATGCCTCCTGACGGAGGTTGGTTTTCTCTCTCTTTTTTTTTTCTTATTTTCTACCTTCAATGATCAAGAGCAGGTACGGAGGTTGGTTTTCTAGGAGAGGAGTGAAATGGCCCAAGGAGGGGCAGGGTCTTATCTGATGGGTGAGGAGAACCAAGAGGATTGAGAAAACTGAGCTGGACTAAAGGAGGCGGAGGAAGTAAAAATAAATGAGAAGTTTCTGTCAACAGTGATTACATGGTGGTAGATGTTGATGCCACTAAAAGAAAGATCTGGTTGTGGTGGAAACACTTGGTTCGAGAAGAGACTGGTGAAAAGCAGTAATAGGGGAGATTTTTTGGATTAAGATTTAGTCTATAAAGGGTGAGCCAGGGAAAGCTGGTAAGACAGCAGAAAAAAGGACATGGCAGAGTCACAGATGCTTCTACGTAAATTAAAGTATTATAGTACATTTTGCTTCTGCATCTGATGCAAGTACAGAATATAGCAAACTTGAAGCAGAAAAATGTTCGTATGATTTTTCCACTAAAATGCTTTTTGTTTATTCAAAGGGACAAGTAAATTATCTGACATAGTTCAACTGAGAGGGTCCAGTTTGAATTGCTGTGTTAGTTTCAAGGATCTGGGACATAAGGACCAGTATAAAGGCCTAAGCTAGAGCTGGAAAGGACTGTAGATAGCATTTATTTCATTGGTTTTAAAACTATTCTGTGTAGCCTGAGGAATAGCTCAGTAGCAATGTGATGGTGGCGGCCGGGAAAAGGCAAGGAAACCAGGCTTTGGCACATACTCCCTACCGGAGCTGCTCTGTGAAATCTGTTTTGGTCTCTCTCTTCCTTAATAGAGTCTTTTCTAAAATATCTGGTGATTCCAGTCTGTTTTTCAAATAAACAGGCACTGAAAAGCTGGTTGGAAGCTTTTTGGTGTGGGTTGGTTTATAGTGGGCCTCCCTGTAGGGCAGTGGTTCTCAAACTTTAGCAGGCTTTAGAATCACCTCTTGGTCTTGTGAAAATACTGGTTGTTGGGCCTTACCCCAGAATTTCTGATTCATTAGGTCTGGCCTGGGCCCAAGAATTTACATTTCTGACAGGTTCCCTAGTGATACTACTCATGGTGGGGAACTACACTCTGAGAGCCATGGCTGTAGGGTGATGAGCTTATCCTTTTCATGGGATATGTTCAGAGTCCTTAGATCTTCCTTCAGGCTTCTTCCTAGTTATATAAGTCTGGTTGTTATTCTGGGGACCTTATGGCGGGAAGGGACTGGGGGCTCTCCCTGTTGTATGCAAAGACTTTCACTTAATCCCTCTGAATGGTGCTACTTCCATGTCTTCAGTGGCGCCTTGGTTATCCAAGTCTAGAGTCTCTAGTTCATCGTGTCCAAAGAGTAAACCTTCAGTCTTCTGCTAGGGCAGTGATGGAGCAGTTGTTTGCCTGGGGAGGGGACCTGTACTCTTCTGTTTTCAGATCCTCCTCATGCTAGCATCTTCTGAGAAAACTGGTGCCTCCAATGGTTGAATTTTAGAGGGGGTTCTGCAGTGTCCTGCCATCTGCAACACTCAGTATTCTCTATCTAGGTCAGTTATTACTCATTCGTTTATTTTTCATCTTCTAAAATTTTGTTGACTCTTCTAATCTGTCTCTCTCTGCTTCTTTTCCTTCGGAGGTTTGCTTTTCCTTGATCATTGGTCTGAGAAGGAGTAGTACACAGATTCTGGAGTCAGACTGCCTAGATTTGTATTCTGGTCCTGCCACTGATTAGCTGTGAAAACTTGAGCAACTTCCTTAAGCACTGGTGATTCATTTTCTTCATCTGTAAAATGGGGTTCATCACCTACTTGAGTGTTGAGGATTCTATGAGTTTTTTTTTGTTGTTGTTTTTGTTTTTTAATTTTCTTTTTTTCTTTTTTTTTTTTTTGAGACAGAGTCTCACTCTCTTGCCTGGGGCGAGTGCCGTGGCATCAGCCTAGCTCACAGCAACCTCAAACTCCTGGGCTCAAGCAATCCTACTGCCTCAGCCTCCCGAGTAGCTGGGACTATAGGCATGCGCCACCATGCCCGGCTAATTTTTTTTTATATATATATTTTTAGCTGTCCAATTAATTTCTTTCTATTTTTGGTAGAGACGGGGTCTCGCTCTTGCTCAGGCTGGTCTCGAACTCCTGAGCTCAGAACGATCTGCCCACCTTGGCCTCCCAGAGTGCTAGGATTACAGGCATGAGCCACCGTGCCCGGCCTCTATTAGTTAATATGCTTCAAATAATCATGTAGTAAATGCTTAGTAAGTAGTATATATAAAGAATAAATAATAATTTAATGGGATTTTTAGGAGTGGAGGTAAATGCATGCTTTCAACCTGCCATTTTGAATTTGTTTTAGCTTCTGATGAAATTTAGATGATTTTATTTTATTTATTGATTGATTGATTGAAACAAGGTCTTGCTCTGTTGCCTGTGCTGTTTGTACCCTGGTGTGATCATAGCTCACTGCAACCTCAAACTCAAGTGATCCTCCTTTCTTGGCCTCCCAAAGTGCTAGGATTATAGGCGTGTGCCACCATGCCTGGCTGGATGATTTTAAATGAACAAAATGTTCATTGCCTTAAAAGAGTTTGCAAACCCCTGCTCTACTTAAATGGCTTGCATTTTATAGATGGGGACCCAAGCCCAAAAGGGGAAGGGACTTGTCCAAGCTCACAGATTGAATTAGGTATGACTAGGACTAAACTCCTAGTCTCCATATGCAGGGTCAGATGTTCTTTCACGCTCTCCTGTTGCTTGCCTCTTCTGTCACTGGCAGTAACTGAATTGATTTCAACTGCTACCATGTGAATTTACCTCAGGTCTACTGTGCTCATCCTTAACAACATGTCACCTTTTCTGTCTTTCGGAGTTTTAGGGATAGTGTGAACGTGAGTATTAGTAGGCATACCACATTCTCAAAATTCACTGCCAACACTTGAATCTAGACTTAATTTCCTTTTTGGAAATATTTGAAATTTAAATTCCCTGGGAGCCTGTTGGATAGTTAGGTAGAGATATGACAGAAAAGAATAATATATTAGCTTTTTTAAAAAGTCAAATTCTCTATCTTTGGTGACTCGGACCTATTACCAGAAAAGGTCCATGGCCCTTTTCTTTGGAAATCACTTTATATTAAAGGTTAGGAGAATAGTAGTCCAAGACTTCTTGGCAACCTATGGCATAAGGCTTGGTCTGGGTAGAGAGGTTTGCATTCATGGAGGCTCTTATCCCCTCTTCTCAATGGTTGGTTTCATCTCCTTTCCTCTGGGCTGCCAGGAACCCAAGGCTCAGGCAGTGTTGTCAGGTTAATCTGGGTCCATCCAGTTGGGCAGACTCCTCAGATGTAATGAGTGTTCTTACTCATAAGATCTGGAGCCACCAGGTCCCTATATTTCTATTCTCCCCTCACCTCACATAATCATTTTCTTTTTCTATATTTATGAGAGCAGAATGGGGTCACCAAAGCTGTGTATTATAAACTTATAAGCTTAGAGGAGAGCGGCATTTCCTATGTATACACATACACTGTTTTACAACCACTGATAAATGGTTCCTGAAAGATCTGCTGCCATCAGTCTTCTCAGCATTTTCCCAAGGCCCCTGCTGAGATTTTTAACCTGGATCTGAGAATTTAACCTCTAGAAGAAATGTCTTTTCCATGGGTGAAAGGCACAGTATTAGAGTATTTCCTTTTGACCCACTAAATGCACACATACAGTTGTCACTAAATCTGGCTTCGAGAGCTACACATTGGAGTCTGGAATCTTGCCCAATTTGTTGTCACCACTGGCTTTGTGATGAAAGAGTAGGTGGAGGAGGATGTCAGAAAATGAAGTAAGGACTTGTTGATGCATACCATTTGTATGTTATGTGTAGTGTAGTGAGTTACACAGGGATAATTATAGAGCTAGAATAATCATATTTAAAGGAGCAGTAAAGGTTCTCTATCAAAGCCATTCCTTTTACAGATTAAAAAATCCCTCAGGCTTAGAGCTATTAAGGGATTTGCCCAAGGCACAAAGCTACATTATCTGAGACCTAACACAGCTGCTAATTGGTAGAAGCGATGCTTTTACATCCTCTGTCAGATTACTTACCTGCCCTGCTGATGGTATGAAACAGAGTAGGGAACAAGCCATCTTTAGTCATATTTGAGCATGGAGCGCAGTGATATGAATGTCCAGATGCAACACCACTGTTCTATTTCAAGAGAGAAGAAAGATGCAGGCTTCCTCAGCTAGTCTTATAGACATATGAATTCTCAACTTTCTGATTTTCAAATGACATTGTATTGGAAAACTTGTGTTTCTGAATAATGTTCATTCCCAGGGTTTTCTTTTGACTTTTTTCACATAGTTGGGTTCATCTTCAGCCTTTTCTCTTTTTAATGAGCAATTAGAACTGAAAGAAAGAATATGCTCCTTGAGGGGCAGAGTTCTTGTGATATGAATTTCATATTCATCAAAAATTCAGTTTTGATCTCTTTCTTATTCAAGTTATGGTGTGGGTAATGCTATTAAATTTGGACACCAATTAGATGAGAGAGCTTGATGCTGCCTGACATGAGTGGGAAAAGAGAGTTGGAAGTACAGCCTGGAAAATCTGTTACCAACCAAGCAACATTCATTGGGTTCACCCTGAGGCTCTGGAGCTTGGCCAGCTATCTGACTGGGTGAATTTAAGAAGCCTGTGTTTGAGGATGTTTCTTATTGCATACAGTTCCTTTATTATTATGTACATGAGACACCATTGTTTACACCTTGGCCCCTGGTTTAGCTGGTAGGCTGGTTGATAGAAAATGAAACCACATTGTTTTTCTAAAAGTGTGTTTCTAGCCCTTCCTAAATTACAAGCATGGTGTCTACCTTTCTACTTTAGACTTGTTGAGTGTTGGCACTCTCGTTGCCTCTTTGGCATGGAACCAGCTAGCTTCTGTGAGATTAGCTTAGGAAGACCTTAGGAGGAATACTCAAATAACTGATTATATCACCACTTGTTTCCAGCTGGGGACAAAATTGGGTGAACTAAGGTGGGTAAAGTAGGAGTTGGCAAACATTTTCTGTAAAGGACTAGATAGTAAATATTTCAGGATTTGTGGATAATAATGGTTTTAGTTGCAATTACTCAACTCTGTGATGTTGTAGTGCAAAAGCAGCCATTCGCAATACATAAACAAATGGGTGTGGCTATGTTCCAATAACACTTTACTTACAAAAACAAGCATGAACTAAATCCCTTGGCTATGGTTTACTGACCTCTGCCCTATACTGATACAACCTTTGTAAAGTTTAAGGTTTTTGGAGTAGGTAACAATTCTTTTATTGCCCCAATGTATACTCCTGTGATTTCAACACAGTATCCAGGAATTGGGAGCAACTCTTGTTAAAGAGTACAGATGAACCTGAAGTGAAGAACTTTTTTCCAGCTTATTGCAGGTGATTATGGGACGGTGCTGGTTGGTAAGGGAATAACTGACATAGGAGAAGTTACTGTGAAATTTTGCATCTCATCTTGTAGCTATGCTGGAACTTGAAGCAGAATGTTTCCAAAGTGTTAACTAAAGACACTATGTTCCCCTTCTGTCTCAATTGAAGCTGAGGATGCTTAGGTGCCTGCAAAATTGCAGGCCAGAGGAGACCATGATGGCTCCTATGTTCCAGTAGAACAGACTGTCTCTGTTCAGGTCCCGGAAAGTAAGGGTCAGAGTTTGGGCTTTGGCAGGCAAAGTAGGGGATCAGCAGTTCAAATATGAGCCAATATAGTGGTATGTGTGGGCAGAGTGTGCTGAATCTCTGATCAAAACACAAAAATGCTTTTCAAAAAAATAAGCTCAAGAACAGATACTTGTACACCCATGTTCACAGCAGCATTATTCACAATAGCCAAAAGGTAGAAGCAACCCAAGGGTCGGTCCATCAATGGATGAATGGATAAACAGAATATGGCATATACGTATGGTGGAATATTATTTAGCCTTGAAAAGAGAGGAAATTCTGCTGTAACATGAATGAACCTTGAAGACATATGCTAAGTGACATAAGCCAGTTGTTAAAGGGACAAATGTTGTATGATTCCACTTATATGAAGTCTCAAGAGTAGCCAAATTCATAAAGACCAAAAGTAAAATGGTGGTTGCCAGAGGCTGGGAGGAGAGGGGATTGGAGAGTTACTGTTTAATGGGTGCAGAGTTTCAGTTTGTGAAAATGAAAAAGTTCTGGAGATAGTTAGTGATAATGGTTGTAGAACAATGTGAATGTATTCAATGCCACCCAACTGTATACTTAAAAATGAAATGGTAAATTTTTTGTTATTTATAATTTATTGCAATAAAAAAGAGAGAGGCAATAAAAAAGAGATAATAAGCTCAAGAAGACTTGTTATCAGGTGGGCAAGTGAGGTTGCTTATAGTGCTTTGTGACTCTGTAGACACTAAAAACAGAATTTATCTGTTTCCAAACCTACTGATCAGAAACATTTGATACTAAGGAATTATCTTTCCTACTCTTTATTTGTTGTAGTATGCTGCCTCAGCTGCTAAGAGCCGAATTGTATTAGCTCAGCCCTGTAGCTGCACTTCAAGTGGTTCCTTAAAAGGAATGCCTTCTAAAAGATACATATTTAAGTGATGTGCACATGTTGTGAGCTTATTTTTCTTCTGTTGTTTTAAAAAATCTAAATGTCCTATAACCTTGATGTAGCTCTCCTGAGGACCAGCAAAACACTCTGTGCTAACATGTCTTCCAAGTAGAGGTGCATTGGCATAGTCTACAAATTGCTAATAGCTTTCAAATCTATATCTCTACCCCTTATTTTGCTCTCAGTTGGTAGACCTGCCTTTCCATTTGTCCTATAGATCCTCAGTTTTGTCCAAAATGAATCCTCTTGCCCTTCTAAACCATCCCTTCTTTTGTTTCCTTTGTGGAAGGATGGCACACTGTCCATCTAGTTATGCATGATTGAAACTCTGGAATTGGCTTTGGCTCACCCTCTCTTTTATGTGTATTTTGTGGCACTTATCACAGTAGCAATTACATAATTGTTTATAGTACTGTAACTCCATGAGAGTAGGGCTGTGACTGAATTATTTACTGAGATGTCTACATAATAGGTGCTCAGTAAACCACTGTCCTAATTGAGATCCTCTTTACCTTTTACCTAACTCAGGAATGCATGTTGAGAGAATTCTTACAGACCCTTTAGGGAATGATCCTTGTGCTGTTAACAGATTGTTTTTCTTCAGGCTTAGCTCTGCTCTTGTTCTGCTCTGAGTGGCTTCCCATTTCATTTTCATTCAACAGTAGACTCGGCAGATATGTGAGCACCTTGCATGTGCCAACCACTGTTGTAAGTTCTGGGGGTGCAGCAGTGAGCAGCGTAGGCGAAGCCTCTGTGAGTGTGGGCTTACATTCTAGTGGGCTGGCAGACAATAAACAAACAGATGGAAAATGTCCAGTGCTGATAAGTGCTATGGAGAAAAATAAAGCAGGATATCTGAGGGAAGAGTATTTTAGGCAGAGGGAATAGTAAGCACAGAGCCCTGAGGCAGGAGCATACTTGGTACTGAGCTATTAATAGAATCTAGTGATTCTTACATTCTGTGCACATGAAAGTTCAAGAAGCGTTGGCTTTACACATTGCTTCCACTCCTCTTATACTGAACGGAGTGTAAATGTGTTTGAGTGTTTTTTCTTCCCCTCTATGTGTTGAACTCTTGAAGCATATGAACCATCTATCATTTAGCATAGTTCTTAGCATGTTTCAAGTGCTCAAAAGTGTTTGCTGAATTACCCTAAAGGGCCCCTGGCATTATGTTTGGGATGCTCCGTTAGTCCACATACTACTGAAGTGCATTTAACTGTGTATGCTGCTTTGCTAGATGCATGAGGCACCCTGCTATAAATGGGAGTTAGTGTCTGTGTTTGGTGTTATAAACACTAATTTATAAGATTAGTGGAAGAGCTAGATACCCGTCAATTAATTATGAGACAAGACAAAGTATGATAAATTCTGTAACTGCATAGGTATCACCAGAGGCCTAAGGGAACACCAAAGCGGTGGCAGTTATTTATGGTTCAGAGCATACTTGGTATTTTAGGGAAAAAGGAAGAAGCCAGCAGGGTAAGAGTAGAATGACCAAGGAGAAAAGTGGAAGGACATGAGGTCAGAGAGGCAGCCACCCAGGCCCAGCATAATCCCTTGCATGGTTCAGTATGGCTCAGTAAATATTTTGTGAATGAGTGAATGAAGGAATGAATGAAGCCAAGCAATAATTATTTATTTATGGATAAAGAATCACGGCAGAGTGTTAGGGGTGCACCTATAGTATAGAAAGGTAGGATGCCTATTCCACAGTTCATGAAGAGAGCACAGGATTTCACTTGCACTTTTCCCTTCTGCCATTTAGGAGAGATGATGATATGGCCAGAACAAGAGAGACTAATTCTGTCTTGTTCTTGAAGGAAATTCTATTCTCCACACCGTGAAAATCAGATATTAGAAACTTGTCAGAGAAGCAGGAAGTAAAGCAAAGCTTCTCAGCTCTTGGTGGTTTTTTGTTTTGTTTTGTTTTGTTTTTGTTTTTGTTTTTTGAGACAGAGTCTCACTCTGTTGCCTGGAGTAGAGTGCCGTGGCGTCAGCCTAGCTCACAGCAACCTCAAGCTCCTGGGCTTGAGCAATCCTTCTGCCTCAGCCTCCTGAGTAGCTGGGACTACAGACATGCGCCACCATGCCCGGCTAATTTTTTCTATATAGATTTTTAGTTGTCCAAATAATTTCTTTCTATTTTTAATAGAGACGGGGGGGGGGTCTTGCTCTTGCTCAGGCTGGTCTCGAACTCCTGACCTTGAGCAATCCACCCGCCTCGGCCTCCCAGAGTGCTAGGATTACAGGCATGAGCCATCGCGCCCGGCCTTGGTGGTTTTAAAAGGTACCTCTACTCCATGTTGGGTAAAGCTTGTCTTTTTTTCCATGTGTGTGGCCTACTACTTTAAGTCATCAAGCTGGTCTGAGGGGTAATGGGAATGCAGGAGCAGCAGGTGGTGGCTAGTTTTAGGTAGGATTTAGGAAAGGACTGCTGATTTAACTGAATCTCTGATTATTCTAAGCTGCTCATAGAAATCCGTCACTTCACTGCTGTCTCAGATGTAAGAGGGAGAAGCTTAAGAATGTTCTGTTGTTGTTGACAACCTCTCTCGGGCGACTTTTCTAGGACTTCCAGGTGTATTCTTGATATTCAAAGTCCTCCAGACTTGGCCCCTCTCTGCTCTCCTCCCCTAGTTGCCCGTGGTCTTCTCCCGCATCAGGCAGCTGTCTCTTCATGACCTATGTTCTCCATCTTCTGGGCCTTTGCTCTACTATTCCTTTGGCTTAGAATATCTGGTCACATCTGCCAGGCAGAGTCCTATCCATGCTTCAAGGCTCCTTTCACATTTTCTATTCCCAAGGGACCCATGCCATCTTCTTTCTTTTGCCCCTTGCTGTCACGGTGGGGGGTTGTGTGAAGTCCCATCTGTCTGAAGACAGGCTTCTCATATCCTTCCAGGTGTTGTTACTCTCTCCCTCTTCCCTTGTACCTTAACCTCTCATTACTCAGTGTTGTCTTTGGACCAGGGGCATCAGCATCACCAGGGAACCTATTAGAAATGTGGAATTTCAGGTCCTGCTTTAGACTTACTAAACTAGAATCTGGTGATTCTTACATTCTGTGCACATGAAATTTGGAGAAGCATTGACTTTACACATTGCTTCTACTCCCGTTGCCATACTGAACACAGTGTAAATGTGTTTGAGTGTTTTTTCTTCCCCTCTATATGTTGAACCCTGGGAGCATGTGACCCATCTATTATTTAGCACAGGTTTTAGTATGTTTCAAGTGCTCAAATTGTTCGCTGAATTACCTTAACGGGCCCCTGGCATTGTTACAGTTGCTCCTTTACTCAACATACTATAGAAGTGCATTTAACTGTGTATAGTGCTTTGCTAGATGCATGAGGCACCCTGCTATAAATGGGAGTCAGCCTTTGTCTTTGGTGTTTATAGATTAGTAGAGGAGATAGATACCTATCAATGAATTGTAAGACAAGACAGAGTATAGTAAATTCTGTAACTGCACAGGTATCACCAGAGGCCTAAGGGAACACCAAAAGGGTGGCAGTTACTTACAAGTCAGAGCATTTGTGACTATTTCATGGAAAGGATGGTATTTAATTGGTACCTTGCAGGATGAATAGGGCTTTGACAGACAGACACCAGTGGGAAAAGACATTCCAGGTGGGAGTGTGAGTGTGGAAAAAAATGCAAACTCAACATATGTTTTTTACTATTCTTTCACTGAACAAGTACAGTCAACACAGAAGACTTCTTTGACCAAATGTATGGACCTGTTTCTCCACCAACAAGCAAGTAATTAATTCTGCAGTGGACACCAGCTGGGTGTCTTCTAATTCAGTTCTAACACTACCTGGAGATAGTGCCAGATCCCGTAGGTTGAGGGCTCAGTTCCCAAGGCTGCCCCATGCCCCAGATACCAGTCGTAAGTCTGGGCTTCCAGAACTTCTGACCTACTGGCTTCAAGATGGGGTTCCCGTGACCCCTTTTCAGGTTTGATTAATTTGCTAGAGTGACTTATAAAACTCAGGGAAACACTTACATTTACTGATTCATTTTAAAGGATATGACAAGGATTCAGATTAAGAGATGCATAGGGCAAGGTGTGGGAGAACGGGTGCAGAGTTGCCATACCCTGCCTCGGTGTACCACCTTCCAGGATCCTCCATGTATTCAGCTTTCTGGAAGCTCTCTGAACCCTGTCCTCTTGGGCCTTTTATGGTAGATTCATTGGATAGGCGTGGTTGAAGCATGAACAACCATGTCAAAATGTAATTGGAGAAAAAGGGTATGATCTAATACTGATAGACTAACTGGGAAAACCCAGCAAGGCCTGTCTGTTCAGATTCTTCTGGCTTCTGTACAGCATTCCTTCCTCCAGGGTATGGGGCAGGGCCCTCTCTGGAATGAGGGTTTTATGAACCACAATTGGATTATAGTCCTGCCTTGGGGAGGAGGGCAGGAGAAGGTCAGAGAGAGAGATTCTGTTTCTTAAGGACTGAGATCTAAAGCACCCCAACATTATAACAAAAGACTGTAACAAAGGCTTTGGGAGTTATGAGGCAGGAACTGTGGATGAGATATATATAGATATAGATAGATAGATCATAATATCACAGGGAAAGTCTGTTCAAAGGCCCAGGCATGAGAGTGCACATATAGTATGTTTCCCAAATAAGTAAGACATGGAGGAGCAAGGTAGAAGGTGAGATTGAAGAGGTGGTTTGGATACAAACTGTGAACTCCTTGAATTCTTATGATGAGGAGTCTGGACTGGTAAAGAACATCTGCAAATCACTTGATGTTGGTACAATTAGATGTTCAGTGGTTCCTGAGGACTCTGCCCTCCTCTCCTTCCCTCTCCTCATTCTACCTTGCTAGATGTGGGTGGTAGGAGGTGGTGGGGAGAGTTTGGAAGAGTTGGGGACAGGCCTGAATGTCTTAGCTAGTTCTTTATGTGGGACTATAGCCCCAGGTCTTTTTTTAGTGTGAGCTGGTCAGCCACTTCCTCCCTCACTCCCTTCCTGAGTCACTACCCTAAAACAGAGAGACAAAAGGTCCATCAGTATAGGGTTCAGACAGAGTGCTTTAAAATGTCATCAAAACCTCAGACTGAGCCCAGTATGTTTTGTTTTATTTGCTTTCAGTTTCTCAACCCCATGAGTTTATGAGGACCCATCATTTCTGCTTGTGGTGGGATGGATGAGTGTCCCTCTGCCCATGTTCTGGGCTGGCAGTCAGACCATCAGCATTCAAGGTGAAGGGACTCCCCCTACCCTCATTTCCTTATATGCCATCTTGTTAGAAACCCACCTAAAGGTAGCTAGTGGGCTTGTTTTTTCCTGTAGGACAGGGAATGCACTGTTAGCCTGGAAGTCAATACCTCCACAAGTTGGCCCTAAGCCTTACCATGTTTTTCTTGAGCCTTTTACTTCAGCCAACTGAATTTTCAGGCAATGTTAGAGAGTAACACTCACTACCTATGCTTTGCCACCTTTGAGCTTGCACTTTGTCTAGCTCCACCAATCGTGAGCCTGAAGCTCAACAGTTAAAGAGAAGAGGTAAAATTCATCAAAAATTTTGTTACTTGTTTGGTATCTCAGATGAAGGACTTTTAGATGAAATAGGCTTTAGGATTCATTAAGTACTGACTTGAGCATAAGGCACTGTGTTAAGCACTAGGACACGACCTCCCTTTCTGTGGGAAGATGTTCAGCCTGGATGGAGAGACATTCATTAGGAACAATATAATGTGTGCCGTAGTGGTGGCTTCTACCAGGTGCACCATGAAGGAGAAAGTTGACTGCCTGGAAGTCAGAGAGGCCCTTCAGAGGAGGGAACATTTGAGCTATGCCTTCAAGGATGGAGAGTAATTCACTGGGCCAAAAAATAAGGGGATAAGGATACAAACAGAGGGAACAGGACAGTTTGAGGGAATTGCCAGCAATTTAGAAGAGAGGCATGGTGGAGGATAAAACTGGATGGGGTAGATTAGGGCTGGTTTAGGGTTTGGATCTGACTTGCAGTCAGTAGGGAGCTCCCCAAAATGGGGACTGACATGACCAGACTCAATTATATGTTGACTCATTCAGAAATTTCATTCATTCAACAAATACTGAATGTTAATTGCCAGACTATTCCAGGGTACATGAAACATACAAATATTGTTCCTATGGTGGAGCTCATATTTTGGTAAGGATAGGTAAGTTAATTATATCAGGTCACCACTATTTGTTCTTATCAAGGTTACTGATGACCTCAACAGTACAGAGCTATTCCATAACCACAAAGATCTCCCATGTGCTACCCCCTTATAGTCACAGCCATCCCCCTCCCACCCACCATTCCTAGTATCTGGCAACCACTAGTTTGTTCTTTACTTCTTATTTTGAGACTATTATGTAAGTAGAATCATAGTGTGTGTGACCTTTTGAGATTGGCTTTTTTGACTCAGCTCAGTGCCCTTGAGGTCCATCCGAATTATTGCGTGTAGTGATAGTTTTTTCCTTTTATATTTCTGAATAGTATTCCATGGTATAGTTGTACCACACTTTGTTCAACCATTTACCCATTGAAGGACATTTTCCAGTCCTCTCTCCTGCTCTCTTTCCCCTATCAATTCTATTTCTCTGGAAAACCATAATTAATGCAGTACATGATCCAGTTCTTTTGCATCCTCACCAGCATTTGGTATTACCACTATTTTTTATTTTAGCCGTTCTGTTAAATGTGTAGTGATATGTCATTGTGATTTTAATTTCTAACAGGTAATGTTATTGGACATCTTTTCATGTGTTTATTTACCATCTGTACCATCCCATCTGTATATCCTTTTTGATGAAATATCTCTTCATGTCTTTTGCCCATTTTCTCATTGGATTGCTTTCTTTTTTTTTTTTTTTTTTTTTTTTTTCCCCTTCTTTTTTAAAGTCCAGGATCTCACTCTTTCGCCCAGGCTGGAGTGGAATACAGTGATACAGTGACATGATCATAGCTCACTGCAGCCTCAGACTCCTGGGCTCAAGCAATCCTCCCACCTCAGCCTCCCAAATAGCTGGGACTATAGACATGCTCCACTATGCCTGGCTGATTTTTTATTTTTATTTTTTTTAAAGAGATGGGGGGTCTCATTGTGTTGCCCAGGCTGGTCTCAAATTCCTGGCTTCATGTGATCCTCCTGCCTCGGCTTTGCAAACTGCTGGGATTACAGGCATGAGCCACTGTGCCTGGTTTCCTCAATGATTTTCTTAATGGCCTCTGGGAATTCGTCTGCTGCCTCTTGGTCAGCAGAAGCTGCTTCTCCTATTATCTTGACTTTTTTTTTTTTTTTTTTTTTTGAGACAGAGTCTTGCTCTGTCAGCAGGGCTAGAGTGCAGTGGCATCGTCATAGTTCACTGTAACCTCAAACTCCTGGGATCAAGTGATTCTCCTGCCTCAGCCTCCTGAGTAGCTGGGGCTACAAGTACCTGCTACCATGGCCGGCTAATTTTTCTACTTTTTGTAGAGACAGGGTCTCACTCTTGCTCAGGCTGGTCTTGAACTCCTGAGCTCAAGCAATCCTCCTGCCTTGGCCTCCCAGAGTGCTAGGATAACAGGCATGAGCTACCACGCCCGGTCCATCTTGACATTTTTAAAGCGAAATCTCTTTCTAAACTTACCAAACCATCCTTTGCTGGAATTAAATTCTGCAGCTTTAGATCCTTCACCTTTCTTTTGCTTTAAGTTGTCATATAATGACTTTACTGTTTATTGAATTATACTAGAGTCTATAGGTATGCTTTCTTATGGTAATCCTGTATCCACATTAAACCTGCATTTTCAATATGAGATTTAAAAAAAGTATTTCTCAAAAAGTACAAGTTTTTCACACCTGCTGGCATAGCTGTAGTGCCAGCTTCATGAATTTCTCTGTCTTAGTTTACAGTGATCTTTATGCTAGATTCATTTATCTTGAATGGCAGGCAACTGCAGCTGTAGACCTCAATCTAGGGTCCATATCAAGCAATTCAGCTTTTTCTTGTCATGTCATGATCTTTCTCTGCTTCTTGGAAGCACTTCCAGCATCACCAATGCCACTTCCTATGGGTCCCAGTAAACCTAGTGTTATGCAAGGTTTACGGTATTGCACTAAACACCATGAAAAATACGCAAGAACTGCAAGAGATCACTATTTACTGTGATATGCAATTTACCGGAGAGATGAACTGCTCACGTGGAAATGATTAGCATCACACAGCATTTTGAGTGAATACTTGTAACACTTGAGCTCACCGCAGTAGCAACTGGAGGTGGCTGTGAAATTATTATAGTAGTATAGTATGTACTATAGTCAATTTATGCAGTTATTATTTAATATTATATTTTACATTTGTTTATGTTTCTCTTGACTGCAAATGGTGCCGTGTACAGTCTGAGAGTGCGTAAGTTTTGATTTTTTTTTTTCTTTTTGTAGAAACAGTGTCTCACTGTTGCCCAGGCTGGTCTCAAACTTCTGGGCTCAAGCGAACCTCCTGCCTTAGCCTCCCAAAGTGCTAGGATTACAGGTGTGAGCCACTATGCCCATCTGAATTTTAACTTCTTATAAATAGACTAATATCTATTAATACACATATTTCATACATTCATGACATACCTTTTCCTAATTTTTTCAATATTTCTAGGCTGTGAAGTTCATTTGTGAAAAAAATACGTGGTTAAAAAGAACAAAAGACACTTTATAAAAAAGACACCTGCACCCAAATGTTTATAGCAGCACAATTCACAATTGCAAAGATGTGGAAACAACCCAAGTGTCCATCAATACATGAGTGGATTAATAAAATGTGGTATCTGTATACCATGGAGTACTGTTCAGCTTTAAGAAACAATGGTGATATAGCACCTCTTGTATACTCCTGGATAGAGCGGGAACGCATCCTACTAAGTGAAGTATCCCAAGAATGGAAAAACAAGCACCACATGTACTCACCATCAAATTGGTATTAACTGATCAACACATTAAGTGCACATATAAGAATAACATCTATTGGATGTCGGGGAGGGGGAAGGAGGGGACGGGTATATGCATACACAAAGAATGCGATGCGCACCATTGGGGGATGGACATGCTTGAAGCTCAGACTTGGGCGGGGGGAGGGGGGTGGAGCAAGGGCAACATACGTAACCTAAACATCTGTACCCCCATAATATGCTGAAATAAAAAAAAAAATTTTTGTGGTTAAATAGACCTTCACAGTTCAAACCCATGTTGTTTAGTGGTCAACTGTACAATAAGTCTTGAAATGGGTAGAGCGATTTCTTCCACTTTATTTTACTTTATTTTTTAAAACATTTTAACCATTTTTAAGTGGGCAATTCAATGGTATTAAATACATTTACAATGTTGTGTAACCATTAAGGCTATTTACAAAATGTTTTCATCACCTGAAGCAGAAACTCTGTAACCATTAAGGAATAATTTACCATTTACCCTTCCCCCAGCTTTAGTAACCTCTATTCTGCTTCCTATCTATCCCTATGATTTTGCCTATTCTAGACCTCTCATATAAGTAGAATCATACAATATTATCCTTTTGTGTCTGGCTTATTTTATTAGCATATTTTCAAGATTTATTTGTGTTGTAGTTTGTATCAGAATTTCATTTCGTTATTAGAATAGACTTTGTTTTTTAGAACAGTTTAGTTTCACAGCAAAATTGCATGAACGTACAGAGATTTCCCATATATCCCTTGCCACCACATATGCATAGCCTCCTCCACTATCAAAATCCTGTACCAGAGTGATATGTTTATTATGATCAGTGAACCTGTATTGACACATCACTGCCACCCAAAGTCCACAGTTTACATTAGAGTTCATTCTTGGTGTTGTACATTCTGTGTGTTTTGATAAAGGTATAATAACATGTCGATGCCATTATAGTTTCATATGAAATATTTCAGTGCCCTGAAAAATCCTCTGTGCTCCACCTATTCTTTCCTTCCTCCTCCAAAGCCTCTGGCAACCATATTTGTCTCCATATTTTTTGCAGAATGTCATTTAGTTGGAATCATACACTATGTAGCCTTTTCAGATTGCCTTCTTTTGCCTACTGATACGCTTTTAAGATTCTTCCCTATCTTTTTGTGGCTTGATAGCTCATTTATTTTTAGCGTTGAATAATAATCCATTGTCTGATGCACCACAGTTTATTTATCCGTTCACCTACTGAAGGATATCTCAGTTACTTCCAATTTTTGGCAATTATGAATAAAGCTGCTGTAGACATCTGTTTGCAGGTTTTTGTGTGAACATAAGTTTTCAACTCATTTGGGTAAATACCAAGAAGCATAGTTGTTAGATCATATGGTAAAAGTATGTTTAGTTTTGTTAAGAAGCTGCCCAACTGTCTTCCAAAGTGGCTATACCATCAGAGAGGCCATGACATAATGGTTCAGAGCGTGGCTCTGAAACCAAAGTGGCTGTACCATTTTGCATTCGTTCCCATGAGCAGTGAATGAGAGTTCCTGTTGCTCCACATCCTCGCCAGCATTTGACGTTCATAATGTTTTGGATTTTGGCCAGTCTTTTAGGTATGTAGTCATATCTCATTTTAATTTGCAGTTCACTAATGATGTATTATGGGCATATTTTTTAAATTAATCAATTAATTTATTTTATTTATTTTTTTGAGACAGAGTCTTACTCTGTTGCCTGGGCTAGAGTGCCACGGTGTCAGCCTAGCTATGAGCATATTTTGATATGCTTATTTACCATCTGTATATCTTCTTTGGTGAGTTGTCCAAGTCTTTGGGCCATTTTTAAATTGAGTTGTTTTCTTATTGTTGAGTTTTAGAAGTTCTTTCTGTATTTTAGGTAACAGTCCTTTATCAGATGTGTCTTTTTTCCAAGTAACTTCAGCTTTATTATTTAAAAACTTATAGTAATTTGTTTTAATTCTGACTTTTTATTCTGCTACTTTCTTGCCAAATTTTTTTTTTCTTTTTAAAATTTTAGTAGATGTAGGGGGTACAAGTTGAATTCAGTTACATGTATAAATTGTAGTGGTAAAGTCTGGGCTTTTAGTGTACCCATCACCCAAACAGTGTACATTACATCCCATAGGTAATTTTTCATCCTTACCCTCTCCCATCCCCTTTTGAGTCTCCTATCAGATATGTCTTTTGCAGATATTTTCTCCCAGTCTGTGGCTTGTCCTCTCATTCTCTTGATTTCATTCCCTTCATTCATTATTCCTGAATAATATTCCACTGTGTGTATTTACCACATTTTGTTTATCCATTCATCTAATGATGAGCATTTGGGTTGTTTCCACCTTTTGGCTATTGTGAATAATGCTATTGTAAACATTGGTGTGCACATACAGTATCTCTTTGAGTCTGTGTTTTCAGTTCTTTTTGGGTATCTACCTAGGAGTGGAATTGTTAGGTTGTATTTTAATTCTATATTTAACTTTTTGAGGAACCACCAAACTATTTTCTATAGTGGCGCACCATTTTAGATTCCCACCAGCCCATTCACAAGGGTTGCCATATCTCTGCATCTTTACTAATATTTATTTTCTGTTTTTTTGATAACAGTCATCCCCATGATATCTCATGTTACACTTTATTCTTCTTCAAAATTTTTAGTATTCTAGTTCCTTTGTCTTTCATATAAATTTTAGAATTATCTCCAGACATCTCAGAATAATTTTGCTGGGATTTTGATAGGAATTATGTCAAACCTGTATATCAGTTTAGGAAGAATTGAAATCTTTACTGTGATGAGTCTTCTAATCCTTGACCATAGTATGTCTCTCTGTTTATATATTTAGATCTTTGACTTCTTTCATCAGCGTTTTGTAGTTTGAGCATACAAATCCTGTACATTGGTTCGTTAGACTTATACGTAGGTATTTAATTCTTTTTGGTGATTGTAAATGTAATTGTATTTTAAAATTTTGGTTTCCATATGTTTGCTAGTATACGGAAAATACAATTGATTTTTGTATGTTCCTTGTATCCTGTATCCTTGCTGAAGTCACTTATTCTAGGATTATTTATTTTTTATAGATTGCTTTGGATTCCTATATAAGCCATAATGTCTTTGGCAAATAGAGATAGTTTTATTTCTTATTTTCTTATCTGTATTCCTTTTCTGTTATTTTGTTGCTTTACTAAGCTTCCTAGAACTTCCAGGACTATGTTAAATAGCAGTGGTGAGAGTAGGCATCCTTGCCTTTTTCAGCATCTTAGGGGGAAACATTCATACTTTTATAATAAATATGATGTTAGCTACAAGTTTTTGTAGATGGTCTTTATCAAGTTGAGAAAGCTCCCCTCAATTCCTAGTATTCTCAGAGATTTTTTTTTTATCATGAATGATTGTTGAATTTTGTCAAATGCTTTTTCTGGATCAATTGAGAAGATTGTGTGACTTTTTTCTTTAACCTGTTAATATAGTAGATTACATTGATTTATTTTCAAATATTAAACCTGCCTTACCCTGGAATAAACTCTATTTTGTCATAGTTTATAATTATTTTTATATACTGCTAAATTCTATTTGCTAATATTTTGTTAAGGATTTTTATGTCTATAATTCATGAGGGATATTGATATGTAGGGTTTTTTTAAGAGACAGGGTCTCACTCTTTTGCCCAAGTTTGAGTACAATGGTGTGATAATAGCTCACTCTGCAGCCTCCAACTCCTGGGCTCTTGCAGTCCTGCCTCAGCCTTCTGAGTAGCTAAGACTACAGACACGTGCCACCACATCTGGCTGATTTTTAAATCTTTTGTAGAGATGGGATCTCACTATGTTGACCAGGCTAGTCTTGAACTCCTGGTCTCAAGGGATCCTCCCGCCTCAGCCTCCTGAAGTGCTGGGATTACAGGCATGAGCCACCACACCTGGCCTGGGTTGTCTTTTTATTATGATTTGTTGATTTATTGGAGTTCTTTATGTACTCTGGATATTAATTATTTGTTCTATGTTTGCAATTATCTTCCCTCACTTGTAACTTGTATTCTCATTTCATGGTGTCTTGATGGACAGAAGTTCTTAATTTTACTGTAGTCAGATATTCAATTCTTTTCTCTTACGGTTAATGTCTTTTGAAATTTTCTTTAAGAAATCCTGATCTCAAGGTCAAAAAGACACTACCATATTTTCTTCTAAAAATTTTAAAGTTTTGCCTTTAACACTTAAGGCTTTATTCCATCTGGAATGAATTTTGGGGTGTCATGTGAGGCGGATTTCAATTTGATTTTTTTTCCGTGCGGATAACAGATAACCAGTTGTCCCCGCACCATTTATCAAATGGATTCTTTCCATATTATCTGCAATGCCATTTCTGCCATTTATCAAGTTTACATATATATGAGACATATTTCTGAGTATTCTGTTCAATTGGTCAATTTCTTTTAGTACTACAATTTCCTGATTTCTTTTGCTTTATAATAAGTCTTGACATCTGATAGGGCAAGTCCACCTACCATTTTCTTTTGTTTTATTTGTTTATTTTTTCAAGACAGAGTCTTGCTTTGTTGCCTGGGCTAGAGTGCATTGGTGTGTCATAGCTCACTGCAACCTCAAACTCCTGGGCTCAAGTGATCCTCCTTCCTCAGTCTCCTGAGTAGGTGAATCTACAGGCATGGGCCACTGCGTCCGGCTTGCTTTTCTATCTTTTTGTAGAGATAGGGTCTCGCTCTCGCTCCAGCTGGTCTTAAGCTCCTGGCCTCCCAGAGTACTAGGATTACAGGCAATGAGCCACCATGCCCTGCCTCTTTTATTTTATTTTAGAGATTAATTCAACCCTTACTGCTTCTCCATTTTTACACACCAGCCTCATAGCTTTTATGATTCAGATTTGTGCTGCAGTAGAATTATGGATTACTCCTTATTATGCACTTTCAGCATCTCTTGTGACTGCCTAAAAGCTTAGTCTTAACTCCACTGATCCCAGGGGTAATCTGTCTGTACAGACAGGGCACTTAACCGTTTGCTTATTGCTTTATTTATGTTTATTGTGAGCTCCTAAAGATAGGAGCAATAGTATCAAAATGTTTTGCATCAAAGAGAAATCTATTCTAGGTGTATCTTTTGCTTTCTTTAGTAACACCTTTCTCAGATTACTCCCAACTCAGATTTTACCCTGCTGCTTTTCCTGCTTGAATAAGCAGCTGGTTGAATGTTGAGCCCCACCTGCCTGTGATAGAGAACAGAATCTGTGGTGTCATTCTCCACTATCCCTGTTGCTTCAAAGATACCACCAAGGCAGGGCCAGGAAAGGAAGGTTTTCCCATCTTTCCAAGGAATAAAATGGGAAGAGTGTGTGTGTGTGTGTGTGTGTGTGTGTGTGTGTGTGTGTGTGTGTGTGTGTGTGTGTTAAAACAAGTCAACACTGAAGCAGAAGATGAGGCACTCAGGATTTTTGCTTCCTTTGGTTTAGTCATAGTCGTAGACTGTACTAACCAGGCGGGACCTTTGGAGCACCTGTGATGTAGGGGTTCCCAGGCCATAGAGATTCCAGAGTTAGTGCCCTCGGAGCCACATGTGCACCAGTATATAGGCTGAATAAATGGTATCTTTTACATGTATGTATAGTTACTTTTCAAAACTGCATAGATGCCGTCATGATCAAAAGCTTTTTTAATTTGCGTTGAGCTACTATTATTAGCACAAGTACTCTCTGTTGGGAAGTTTAATTCAGTTAAAGCCTCTTATTTTACAGAAGAAGAAACTGAGGCTCAAGGGTAAAGGGAAGAGATTTGCCTGGGTCATACAGAAAGGTAATAACTGGCTTAGAAACTGGAGCAGTTAAGTGCAGCTTGTTTGTACCATATGGCTTGTGCTCTGTGTCTTCCCTGGGATGGGCACAGGATGAAGAGACTGGCAAGTATTTTGACCTTCAGTGCTGTGCTATATTTTCTAATATTGTCTTATAGAGTGGTTGACTGGATAACATTTAACAGTATTCATATAATGCTTCTCTTGAGAATCTAAAATTTTTTTACTATATTCCTTGCATGGCCCATAGTAATAATCTGTATTCCAATCTAGAAACCTGAGGCATGATAAAATTGAGCAACTTACTGATATCTGTAGTAGAACTGCATGTAAAACTCAGAGCTTTAATCTCTGGACCAAGGTTCTATTCATCAAACTGAACTTGTGATGAGGATTTCAGTTATTTATGTCTTAGTCTCTTACAGCTGGCCCTGTCAGCTAGATGCAACAAAAACTTTGTTAAATCTCTGCTAAGTTCCTGACACTGCTAGATATTTTCACATGTACTACATTATACGTCACTTAATTTAATGAGGCCAAAGTTATGATTCTGAGGCTCCTCTCAGGAAAAGCTAAATATCTTCCATCTGTTCCAAAGCCCAATTATCCAGTGATTTGTTCGTCAATTCACTATTATGAAGCACCTCTGTTTGTTAGGTTTGCAAATGTACCCTTGAGTCAAATCCCATTGGTGGCCAGGTTCCAACAAATCAGCATAAATCTGTCTCCAAACAAGACCCAGGATTGACAGCAATGTTAGCTCAGTTGGCACAGAACGCTTTTTTCCCACTGATACTTCAGGAATTTGGAGTGACCTTGGTGATTTGGTCAAATGATGCGCATATCAATCATTCTCCTACACCTTTATATTTGATCTTCTCAAAAACTCTTGAGGGGTCAGATGAATAGAAATGATCTCATTTTATAAGTTGGGAAGCCAAACTTGGAGGAAGCCCATCTGTGGTAAGATAGGTGATGAGGGCCTTCTCACTGTGGTGTTTATGCCATGTTGCCTGTCTGGTAGACCATTATTGCTCCTACAGACATCTCCTTGCTTCTCTTCTCATTTCCTTTCTTCCTTTCTCTACTTCTCTTCTATGTTTCCTTTGCTCATGCATCCTTTACTAGGTGATCTTTAGATGTTCTTCAAGGCTGTCTTATGCCCTCTCTCTTCGCACTCTGAGTTCTCTCCCTAAATGATCTCTTCCCTGTCTTCACTTATGATTCCCAAAAGTGTCAACTGAGCCCAGACTCATCTCTGTGTTCCAGGCTTATCCATCCACTTCCCACCTAGTGTCTCTGTTTGGATGTCTCCCAGGCACTCAATGTCAGCTTGTCCAAACCTTTCCTCATTCTTCTGCCCCTGACCTAGTCCTTCTCTGTTGTTCCTGATCTAAGCAAATGGCACCTCCACATACCGAGTCGCACCAGTGACCTGGCAGTCATTTTGACACTTCTTTTAACTCACTTCCATATCCAGTCAGTCAGCCAGGCGCGGCAGCTCACGCCTATAATCCTAGCACTCTGGGAGGCCGAGGTGGGTGGATTGCTTGAGGTCAGGAGTTCGAGACCAGCCTGAGCAAGAGCGAGACCCCATCTCTACTAAAAATAGAAAGAAATTAGCCAGACAACTAAAAATAGAAAAAATTAGCCAGGCATGGTGGCGCGTGCCTGTAGTCCCAGATACCTGGGGGGCTGAGGCAGGACGATCACTTGAGCCCAGGAGTTTGAGGTTGCTGGGAGGTATGCCATGGCACTCTAGCCCGGGCAAGAGAGTGAGACTCTGTCTCAAAAAAAAAAAAAAAATATCCGGTCAGTCATCAAGTCATAGCAGTCCTAAGGTCAACATCTTTCTTGGGTCTGACCTCTTTTCTCCTTCCTCACCTCTTCTCTCCTCTGAACCAGGCAGTGGTCTCCTGGCTGGACTTCTCGCTGGTACTCCTGCCCTTCCAGTTCATGTTCTGCCTCCACAGAGGGGCCCAGCCAACTTGGAATTCCTTCCTTACTACTGCTCCCTGGTTTTCTGACACTCTTAAAGTAAGAATAGAATTCTTGAGTGTCCTATCTACTTCTTCAGCCTCATGTCACTTTTCCTTTTCATATCTGTACTTGAATCATGGAGGCCACTTTGATCTTTAATAGTTACCAAAGGAATAGCATGTTCATGTTTTTAAAAACGAAGTATACTGGAGTTACAACTTATGTATATTTAAGTTACTCATTGCTTTTAGAACCTAATCTCGCTTCCTTTTCTGTAACTCCATCACCTCTTTTAATTTTGCAAACAAAGCTGTTGGTAGGTATTAAAGTTTCAGGGGCCTAATAGTAAAAAACAATATGAAGGAATCCTATAGGCTAGCTTCAGTCTCAGTCTTTAGATCATATTATGCAGAGCTCTGCTCAGAAAGACATTCTTTATCTACTCTTTGTAGAAACCAAGTGGCATGAGTGCTGAGTCTTTGCTACAGTTTTAGTAGAAGTTTTCAGTTTGAATTTATATTTTTATTTATTTATTTTTTGAGACAGAGTCTCACTCTGCTGCCCAGGCTAGAGTGCCGTGGCGTCAGCCTAGCTCACAGCAACCTCAAACTCCTGGGCTCAAGCGATCCTCCTACCTCAGCCTCCCAAGTAGCTGGGACTACAGGCATGCGTCACCATGCCCAGCTAATTTATACATATATATATATATATATATATATATATATATATTTTTTTTTTTTTTTTTTTTTTTTTTTTTTTTTTTTTTTTTTTTTTTTTTTTTTTTTTTTTTTTAGTTGTCTAGATCATTTCTTTCTATTTTTTAGTAGAGATGGGGTCTCGCTCTCGCTCTGGCTGGTCTCGAACTCCTGACCTTGAGTGATCCACCCTCCTCGGCTTCCCAGAGTGCTGGGATTACAGGCATGAGCCACCGCGCCCGGCCTATTTATTTTTTCTTAGAAGCAAATTTGGGGGTGTCATATGTACCTACAACGTCCTATGATTGCCCCTAATTTGCTTTGTAGACACTGTTCATTGCAAATCATCCCACAGTGATTAAGTGACTGGTGCTGATACATGCTCTGGTTAAGTGCTAGTGTGGGCACAGGCACTAGGTGTGTGTTGTGTACACAGGGAAATCTATTGTAATATCCTGATCCAGCTTCCATGTATATTCACGAGTTTAGCTCTTTCATTCAGAGTGTTTTGTGTACACCATAGATTCATTTCTTTCTTTTCATTCTGTCTCAGACTTTGAACCTGACTGTAATACTTTAGTGTCTGATTCCATTTCATTGATAATACTTTATAAGAGGTGTTATTTTAGAGGTAGATGTGTAGTAAAATGTGCCTAAAGGTGGGATATATGTCAAATAGCCTTAAGTTTTCTGACCAACCAGTTATATGTTTCTTATGGATGATATTTTTCTAAAATTTTTTTTTTATTTCAGCATATTATGGGGGTACAGATGTTTAGGTTACGTATGTTGCCCTTTCCCCCCATCCCGCCCAAGTCCGAGCTTCAAGCGTGTCCATCCCCCGGATGGTGTGCGTCACACTCCTTGTGTATGCATATACCCGTCCCCTCTTCTCCCTCCCCCCTGCCTGACATCCAATAAATGTTATTCTTGTATGTGCACTTATGTGTTGATCAGTTAATACCAATTTGATGGTGAGTATATATGGTGCCTGTTTTTCCATCCTTGGGATACTTCACTTAGTAGAATGCATTCCAGCCACATCCAGGAGAATACAAGAGGTGCTATATCACCATTGTTTCTTAAAGCTGAATAGTACTCTGTGGTATACATATACCACATTTTATTAATCCACTCATGTATTGATGGACACTTGGGTTGTTTCCACATCTTTGCAATTGTGAATTGTGCTGCTATAAACATTCGGGTGCGGCCGGGCGCGGTGGCTCACGCCTGTAATCCTAGCACTCTGGGAGGCCGAGGCGGGCGGATTGTTCTGAGCTCAGGAGTTCGAGACCAGCCTGAGCAAGAGCGAGACCCCATCTCTACCAAAAATAGAAAGAAATTAATTGGACAGCTAAAAATATATATAGAAAAAATCAGCCGGGTATGGTGGCGCATGCCTGTAGT